>CM046800.1:35935897-36238397 GCA_025617405.1 Perca schrenkii | reverse complement strand
ATGCTGTACTGAAGACCATAACTCATTATGAAAAGGTTTACTGAGGTAATGAATCAAGAGAGAAGTAGGCTCATTTTCTCATTCTCAGACTTCTATAGAAACCGACTTCTTGTCTTGTTGGAGCCAGTGGAGTCGCCCCCTGCTGGAAATCAGATAGAATACAGCTTTAAGGAGCTTCAGCATTGGCTTCACTTTTCAGGCCCATCTATGGTAGTGTGTATGGTATGACAGTCTATGGGTAAAATCCTTCATGTCCATAATCACTGCTCCCTCTCGTGGATAGATAAACCATTGCAACTGATTTCACCATAAATGGTTCCAGAGTTCAATACAGATTTCCATTTTTAGCGACAACTAAATAATGTCTAAACTTTGATGACAACTAGTTCCCGATCACCAGGGCCGGGTGCTCCTGCTATCTTGCTTCTTCTTCACCCACTGGGCGGTGTAGCAGTTCTCCCCTACAGTCCACGACCAGCCTTGTCTGTTTCTGTCGCTCTCCTTCTCCGACACGTGTCCCTGGCTGACCAACGTGCCTCGTGCTGGAGGCTGTCCACTGTCCAACACCCTCTTCTCCTCTTCGGCACCACAGGCTTCAGAATCTGAACCCAGGGGTGTCTCTCTGCTGCCCGAGGACCTCTTGCTGCAGAGACCATCCTTCTTGGATGCAAACAGAGGTGGAAGTGAGAGAGGCTGGGACCTTGGTGAAGAGGGGTGACAGTACAGGGTCAGTAGAGGGCAAACATGTTGGCTAAAAGTTGAGATAAAAATGTATTGCATATTAACCCTTTGTGCAGACAAATGTGACTGAAACACATTGCAGAAAGCAACTCAACACCCAACAAGCCTTTCTATCTAAACAACAAAGGTAATTTGTCTGTACCTTACAAAAGTATAATATAAAATACATATAAAAGGATCTATATGTGGGTGTCAACAGACTTGTCCTGTGGACCAGTGGTTCCCAACCTTTGTTTGTCTGCAGCCCCCCAACAGCCTTGTCAGATTAACTCATGCACCCCTTTACCAATACACAATGTAAATGTCAGTCACTCCAGGATTTCGTGATGTCACGATCGCGCCAATCACTCAAATTCAACCAATCACCGTGAATTTGGTGCGACTCGCAATTTTGACCAATCATCCCAACTTTTCCGCAAATTTTACCAATAACCGGAGTTTCCCGTGACTTCAACCAATCCCAGCAGTCCCACGTGCCAGACCTTACGTCAGTATGTGACTCTGAGAGCCACTGACCAAGCGGGAGTGAGAACAGGTTGACGTAACACGTACGTCGCCAAATTCATTTCCTTGTTTCTGATATGAAGACGAGACGTGTGTGACTCGAATATCTCACATTGACCAACAAAACGTACAGCGAAAGACCTTGCAAAACTTTTCAGACCGTCCTGCCAACATTTTAACATCAATGTATGCTGTAAACTTTTTTCACTCTAAAGTCGCTGAAAGCTGCTGCTGTTTCAATCCTGTCAGCTCTCTGCTGCTTAGTTCCCCCCCCGACTGACACACACACACACACACACACACACACACACACGGTGGAGGCAGGAAAAAACGGAGATGAGACGTACAGGATGACCTAAATTGAGGACAGCTACTCTCGTTATTGTAAGTGCAATGATAAGTTCAAGTCCAATAGTTCCTTTATCAAACCATATGAATGTGAGTCCCAGGCCAGGATAGGAAATTAACTAACAATATAAAGATCAACAAGCCACTGACACATATGTTCAAATTGAATTCATTCAATAAATTATTATTTTTTGTCTTAAATCCACCAGCCATTTTCATATTATACCAACATTTGCAGCATCCTGCTAGCCTGGCTGACACCAGACCCTTCTCAGCTGTAACTGAGAGTTGGTCTGGGAAAGGTTCATTGACAGTTCATTTCCAAAGGGGCATCACCAACGGACGCCACTCAAATGCCTCTGGGCGCATTGGATAGTCCTTCAACCAATCAGACCAACGATCCAGGTGACGCTGCGCTTCCGTATATTGAATGTAAACAAGAAGCTGCTCGCCGTCGCTGCGCTATCGTCGTCATGTAAAGCCCACCTCAGCGGTTGTGATTGGTGTAGAGCCCGCCTCAGCGGTTGGGATTGGTGCCTCGATTTTGGGGACATTGGAAATGGGTTTGAATGGGCTCTTGGCCAGACTGACTTGCAGAACAAATCTCAAATTTGCCAGAAGTCGGTCAGGGTTTACCCAGGCTAGCATCCTGAGCCTTTTTGGTAAGGTTACTAGGAACACTCAGCCCAGAGTAGTTTTAGTTTCCTTTTTATTTTTAAAGAACTATAAAAAAAAAAATGCAACTTTTTCTGTCTCCCGCAACTTCGTTGCAACAAACCTACAAAAGACATCGCAACTTTTATCGCAATTTTTTACAAAAGCTCCCGCGAAATCAGGCATTTTTGGCCGCAACAATCTCAAAAAAAGGCTGCGAAATCCTGGAGGGACTGAAATGTATAACACTATAAAATTATATATAAGTGGATATTGTTAATTATTTCATACTATTTAAATTTCTATACTATATTACTATACCATTTAATTTCATTGAACTGGCAATATTAAGGTTTGGTCAGACTTCTAGAATAGAATAGACTTTATTGTCCCAGAGGGGAATAGGCTGCTACTACTTGGAGTGAAGCTGAATGTTTGAACCATTTATCCATTAACGTTACTTTAAGCCATTACTTTTAGCTAACTATTTCATTTAGTTAACAGTTTCTCCATTACTTATGATTACAGCTAATCATTTGAACTGTCATTACTTATGGCTAAACTGTGCTCACTTGCTAACTAGTTTTCACACACTCCGGTGTTCAGGTGTTACAGTTGACTTCATGTTAATATGTGAATATATTCTTCCAATCAAATCATAATTTCTATTTTTCAAATTATTTGATCTTCTCTACAATCTTTCCGCAAACCCCTTGGCAACTGCAGAAGAACCCCCTGGGATGAAAGAACCCCTGGTTGGGAATCACTGCTGTAGCCTTCATGTTACATGTAGGCAGACAGCGTGTTGTTAGTGGTATTAGTAAAATGAAGGACCACACCAGTATCTAAACAGACCAAAGTGGTACTTGCAGGTACATTTATGTATGTGATGAATGTTAGTTTTGTGGCTCATTCAACAACCTAAGGTGCAGGACAAGGCGTTTGTTCATTAGATAAGTTCAGGGGCTGATGTCTGCACCACTGCTGGTCTATTTTGGGGGTGTTGTCTTCCACTATGAGACAGAAGAGGTTAGAAAAGAAGCAAGTGTCGTGGAAGATGCCCCACATCTGTTGCTTCGGGCCATTATTGAGCTGATCTCATGTAGTCTGATTCTGGCATGAGAGGTTTATAACAGTCTACATGCTGCCTTATTTGTTAGTTGCTTGTAATAAAAATGTGAACTCTTGTCATGTGTAGGCTGGAACATGCTTATCCAGGCTGGACATGAAACGTGCACAGCTGTCAATCAGAAACATTCATATGGCTGATTCTTTCACACTTGTACTGAAGGTGTGTGGGCCACCTCCTATGCAAGTATAGCGTCAGTATTATGTCATATCATGTGAGCACGATAAAACATGCTCACGATTAAATTACATTATTTCACACAAAGAGTTTCTTCTGTCTTCTGTCTACAACCTACATTTACCCACAACCACTTTTCTATGGAGACCCACTGTAACATTCACACGTTTCTGCACAGTTACTTCAATATAATTTCAGCTTCAAGTGTTTGGCCTCACCAGACAAAAGACAGCATTGGTTTTTTGTTCAGGCTCCTTTTCCCACAGTATGATGTGTTTTAGCTACATATGTCTGCACATAGGGGGAGTTACTAAACCTCCACATTGTCTTCTTTCATTCTTGTTAACTTCCCTGAAAATCAACAGTTAAATGTCCAAGTGTCTGGTGCAGTAGTGTAAATACCTGCTTTGTGGTCTGTGACTACTGGCCAACCTGTGTGTGTCTGTGTATCCCAGTGCGTGTGGCTGATCCCCCACTGGTCTCAGACCTGAGGAGGCACAAGGTACTACCACATGAGGAAGGAGAGCAGGGCTCTTCTTTCTATGAAAAAAACATGTTCACTTTAGTAAAATGTTTCTGCTGAAACCCAGATTAATAGCAAGATATATCTGATTACGAAAGCTCAATAAATAGATATAAAATAATGTGTATGGTAGTAAACACTCAAGCAAAAACATGAAACCTCAGTTTTTTGTCGAATGACTGTAGACACACATCTTTGCCCTGGCAGCACATAGGATTGATACAATTACCACAGTTTTCCCAAGAATATCACCAATTTAGTTTCAGACCAAATGTCTTCCCTTCTGCTCCAGAGTATGGTGTTGAATAATGGCCAGAAAGTGTTTTTGCAGAACATTATGTCACAGTGAAGTTGACCTCTGACCTTTTCTTTTTTATACTAACGATTTTGATTTTTTTTTTTAAACAACATACAAAACATACACTTTACAACATGAACATATCCCCTCCCCACCCGAGGAAGCCAACTCCTGGATTGACGGCACCCCTTCATTCTTCCATCCTCTTAAAAGAATCTGTCTGGCTATCATTAAACTAGGCTGGACCCAGCTTATTATGTGTTTATCCATCCCGTTTAGGATTGACCCATCTGACAGAACAAATCATCTTGGGTTGAATGAAACCTGGGTCCCTGCAATCTGACATAGGTTATCATGTATCCTGGTCCAAAACTCCTGGACCTTATCACAGGACCATAGGACATAAAGTAATTGACTGTCCTTTGTCTTACATTTCCAACAATTTGGTGTTTCTTTTAAAAAAAGTCTAAAGAAGGGAGGGAGTCCAATAAAAGCGATGAATAATCTTGAACTTCATGAGGCACACCCTGACATCCCGTGACATAGTGTTAATATTCCTACAGATTCTGTCCCACTCCTCATCATCCAGTCTAATACTCATACAGTGCCCTCCACAATTATTGGCACCCCTGTTTAAGATGGGGTCATGGACTTCTAAAAATTCTCCTTTTTTTTTAAACAACATAGAACCCAAATGCAAAAAAAGAGAAAAATCCAACCTTTTTATTTAAGTACATTACTTACTAAAATAAAATCACACATTTAGAAAAAAAAAACTTGAAATCATGTGCCACAATTATTGGCACCCCTGATGTTAATACTTTGTACAACCCCCTTTTGCCAACAAGACAGCACTTAGTAATTAGTTACTTTACTAGTTACTTTTCAAAAACATGATTCACGACCTGAATACCCTATAAAGCAATAGACCTTTCAGCCTAATTCTACTCTTTCGGCATATTCCATCATCTAAAATTTAATCAAATGAAACATTCTCTTTTTAAAACTTGTTTTATTAGATTCAATCTTTTAACTTTATGCACATTGCATCAAGCAAAAATTAAATTAAATGCAACAGTCTCAGACTTAAAGAAAATTGTTGAACTTAAACCTATTTTCTGCACATTACACCATATTTTAATGAAATAAAGGAAGTCCATCTTCTGTTAACTTATATTTCTGCATATTCCAGCATATAAATTAAAAATATTTTTTGTAAAATCCTTCATTCAAATAGATGTAAATAAAATACAGCAATAAAATAATTAAAATGAAAGTCTCTCCTGACTGTATTCCAAATTATTAACATTTACGTCTTTTAACAGTAAAGTGCAGAGAGGAGTAAAAATGAGTTTACCAAAACAGAAAATGCTACATTTAGGCTGTTAGTCCAGTCTCATTTTATGGCTACCCTGACAAGGCCCTATTGTGGTTATATCGCATCAGCAGAAGCTTCTCAAACCTCCTATCACACAGTCCGTTCCTTTTCGGGGAAAGCACCAATCCACCTAAACTGAACAGCCGTTCCACTGGTGCACTGGATGGAGTTGGAGTGTTGTATTTCATGTACATCTTTTTGAGGTTTGGGAACTGATTCAGAATCTCAAGCTCATACCCTGACCTTAAATAGTCAGTTATTTCCTTTTCTGCTGAGAAGCTTTCTGTGGGCTGGTTCTCAAAATCAAAAAAGTCCATTTCAGCAGGGCTGGTTGCCAGTTGGGACACATTAGCATTGTCAGCTGCAGGAGCAGCTTTACGACACTCTGTTGTCAGAAGCTCCTTCAAATGCTCTCTCCTACGCTCATCTCTCAGCCATCGAACTTTGAACTTGGGACAAGTGGCCGCTGCAAGAAGTCCTTCTTGGCTATCTAGTACAGCATCAAAACGACTCTTTATGGCCTGTAAAATACAATATGATATAACTTATTTTTTCTGTAATTAATTAATTGTAATTAATGCGATAAAGTCCCAGCCCTTATTATATTCTATCATTTTAACCCAAATCAATTATCAAATAATAATCTTACCTTTACAATAACATCTGGAAGGCTGGCTGTCATTCTAGAGAGGTCATCTTTCAGGGCAAGTGTCTTTGACATCAGGCTTGTGAGTGTTGGTAGTAAAGCCCCATAGGTGCACTCATCCCCTTGTAAAGATGTCCAGTGCTACGGTCAGGGGCTTCATCACGGTGCAGTACTCTTGTAAGAATAGGTACTCCCTTTCATTAAGGCACTTGATTCCCAGTTTTACACACAGGGGATTCAGCTCATTCATCGGAATTGTGATGATTCTGGAAATGGCCTCGTACAGGGAATTCCACCTTGTGGATGTGGGTACCATTAGTTTCCTGCGGCTGACTTCCTCCACCTGTTCAGAGGCTAATGTGGATCGACTTGCTTTAGTCCAAAGAGCAGAGCATTTTGCAAGACTACTCCTATATACAGCCTTGGTGTCTGCACAGGAATTTAGATGTTTGTCAACATCGCTTGTTGAAATGAGGTTAATTGTGTGTGATGCACACCTGTAGTGTGGAGGGAGGCTAAACTGTCCATCACCAGATGCGGTTGAAAGAGCTTCTATGACATCTGTAAAAGTTGGTTCCTCATCATTACCTTCTTTTTCATTTTCAGATTCAGACTCCAAATTACAGGGCTGACACACTCTGAATGCTTTGGCAAAATTAGATGCATTATCGGTTACAGTGGCAACAACTTTGCCATGCAGTCCATATGATGAATGGATTTCTTCAATCTCTGCTCCAATTACATCATAGGTGTGCCTGCCTCTAATTCTCTTACATGCTAGAGCGGCTTTGTTGCGCTGTAAAGTGGAATTAATCCAGTGAACTGTTACACCCATAAAACTTTTGTTATTCACCGTCCAGATGTCAGCAGTGGTGGAAACAAAGTCTACATCTCCGAGTGCAGCCTTCAAATTAGCTTCCATTATGTCGTATTCTCTCTCAAGGTATCCTGCAAATGACTTTCTCTGTGGCAGCTTGACACCGTGTTTGGTCGGTATTTTTTCTACGATGCGTCGGAACGATTCAGAGTCAACGGTGGAAATTGGCAGCATGTCCTCGACAATATAGCCAGCGACGAGCTTATTCAGTTCAGCGGCACTAAGTCCTGTCGCTTTTAAGTCAAGTTTCACCTGTTTAGCAGGAGAGGGGCCCTCGGAGGTTAGCCCCGTGGATGTAGCAGCAGCGGTCATGTCAGTTGCGGGGTCAGTTTTTTTTTCACTGAGTTTCACATTCCTGTGCCGGCTTGCTAGGTGCTTGCTAAGATTTGAGGTGGAATTTTTCGCTGGAGATAAAAGTTTTCTTCCCACGCAGAGTGTACAGCGGACGCTGATGTTTTTGTCACCTTTAACGGAGTCAAACTCAAAGTAATGTCGGTACTTCCAAGCATTAAACGCTGCATGGTCCTGCTCTCTCCCGCGCTCCATGTTGTCTCTTGTTCAACACTACACATGTCGGTGTTTACCACTAACGTCGCAGCGCTCATACGTCATTGTCACTCACGAGACAAAATCACAGTTAAGTAACGCAGTAACGCAGCCTGTTTACGGGGAAGTAAGAGTAATCTAATTACTGTTTTTGCAATTGTAATCCCTTACTTTACTCGTTACTTGAAAAAAGTAATCGGATTACAGTAACGCGTTACTTCTAACGCGTTACTGCCCATCAGTGATTACCAGTATAACAAAGATATCAAGTATCCTTTTCAATGTGTCTTTACTTCCATGTGTGAGTGTAACAAGGTCTTTAACTGCCATTAACATCCACATCAGCAGCAAGCTAAACACTAAACATCCAACAAACAAAAACAGCTTTTTTTTAACCTGGACCATGCAACAAAAATCTTTGAAATTGGTCCAATATTGGACCATTGAACGCTGTAACTGGCAGGCACAAACAGGGCTGCAATGTAACCCTACAGGACGAATGTTTACTGTCAATGTTGCCCACTAAAAGTTCTGTTTTTGCCAATGACAGACTCTTATTAATATTCTAAGTGTGTGACAACATTATGGAAAGGATCCCTACAGAGATAGAGCTTTTTTTTTTTTAACCAGAAACAGCTCCGAAACTGCTGTCGCTTAACCCATCAGACCACATTTAAATAAACTTAAACTTTTAGCGCGTATAGAGTAGGGGTGCACCGATCCGATATTAGGCCCAGATATCCGATCGATCCCTGATAAATTAACAGATCCATGATCCAGTTTTTTTTTTTTCTCCGTCGCAGCACCGGGACCCCTGTTAACTGCGTACCCTTCTGACTCATGGTAGTAACTTTATAACACAACAATTAATAACCCACAACTAACTCTCTTTAGAAGGATAAAACAATTCAATTCAATTTTATTTATAGTATCAACACCATAGCATATAACAATTTGTGACTTAAACAGTTTCTAACACTAATAATTGTATATTTACAAATATAGCAACACTGCCCAACGACATGCTGGGTAACATTATAGCTGCTAGCCTAGCTAGCTAGCCAGGTAGCATAACAGCCTGTTAAGCTGGGAGAGGCTCCAGTCGCTAATGCACATTCAAGAACCGAGAAGAGAGTTTGCTAGAGGAGGAAGAAAGACCGGAGATACACCAGAACAACGTGTGCTCAAGAGAGGAGCCGTCTGTTGTTCCCAAGTTTTTTGTTTTTAAAAAAATCATAATTTAGCCACTGTTGTTGCCCGTCGCTCTAACATTACTGTGCTAACGTTAAAGACATGTCACTTCAAGCATGCAGCGGCGCAACATTATGAACGCAATCCACCTCCGGTCCCGCTACAGACCGTTGAGAAAGACGGGTTCAGAGCAATGATTAAAACTCTGTATTTAAGATGTCTCGCCTCGCTGAAATACGTCCGCCAACCTGCTAACATGATTCAAACAGCGAAGGAGGCTGACAGCGGAGCTACGTTCAGTCGCCCACTACAACCACACTACAACAACCTAACTTACCTGTGGCCAAGGTAGTGTTCATAGAACTAGCTTACAACTATTTAGTTTTGAAAGGGAAACAATGTTAAAGTTGTTTGTATGTGTAGGCTATTCATTCGATTTGAGTTTATTTTACTACTTTGCAGTTTGCACAATAAAAATAGTTTAGCTTCTGTAACTGTTTGATGGATTCTCCTTCATATAAAGTTATTGTATAATGTTGTGGAGCCAAACCCTTTAGTAATAAAAGCTTTTAGTAAACATGATGACATTAACATGTTTTTGTGATATTCTATGTACTCCTGACAGTAGAATAAGCCATTATAAACCTATATAAAGGTGGCCCATTATGAAGGCCCATTGTTGTTATTTATTTAAATTTATTTTAAGAAGTGGTGATTACATTATATTTTTCGATTTGAATGCACAATTGCTTTTTAAATATAAATAATAAATAAGAATTCAATACATTAAATCTATGTTATTTTGTCTTAGGAAAGTAATGTTTAGTTAGGAAGGTCTGGTGCCTTTAGTCTCTCCCACATGGTGGAAGGAAGGTATAAGGTGGAAGGTATACAGTTTATTATAAATTCAGCAACGGTATCGGATCGGTATCGGGTATCGACCGATACACAAAGCCCTGGCATCGGTATCGGGACTGAAAAAGTCGGATCGGTGCATCCCTAGTATAGAGCCAGCATTTCTACATGTTAATCAGTAAATAATGTGTTTATTTCAACCAAACCAGAGTGGTGACTGTTGACACAGTGGAAAGATGAACCAAGACGGCTTTTGATAGTTAGGGCCCGAGCGCCGACAGCGGCGAAGGCCCTATTGAAACTGAAGGAATTAATCTTTCTATTCTTTCTATTCTTTCTTTCTTCCGTCAAATGAATTGGCTTTTTGAGGGCGAAGGCCCTATTGAAACTGAAGGAATTAATCTTTCTATTCTTTCTATTCTTTCTTTCTTCCGTCAAATGAATTGGCTTTTTGAGGGCCTTAACATATTCAAAAACTCACCAAATTTGGCGGTCGCATCAAGTCTGGTTAAAATGTATGTATTTTAAGGGTTTCGGGAATAGGCGCACAAAAATGGCTCGCTAGCGCCCCCTAGAATGTTAAGAAAATTGAGCCCCTGCAGTGCGTTTAACGTAGACTCACGAAACTTGGTACACATATGTATCATGTCGAGATGTACAGAAAACTTCATTAGAGCCATACCCTAAACCCAACAGGAAGTCCGCCATTTTGATTTCAAAGTTCGAAATTAGTGCGATTTTGGCCAATTCCACATGTCGTACTTTAACAAACTCCTCCTAGAGATTTCATCCGATCAACTTCAAACTCGGTCTGTGCCATCTTAAGAAGTTAAAGATGAAAAGTTGTTAAAAGAAAAAACTTTTCGTCATAGGGACGTGGCCGTGGCAGGGGCGGCCATTTTGTGCGTCGCCGAAAACAGGAAGTGGGTGTAACTCGAGTGTACGTTGTCCGATTACCTCGAAACTTTTCAGGATTCATGAGAGTCCAACCCTGAGGACAAATAAAGGCCGATATTTACTTAAAGTCATAGCGCCCCCTAGTGGCAACAGGAAGTAGGCCTAAAAGTCAAGGTGCTATACTTTAACGAACTCCTCCTAGAGATTTCATCCGATGGACTTCAAACTTGGTCTGTACCATCCCAACACCTTAACGATGAAAAGTTATTAAAAGAAAAACTTTTCGTCAGACGGTGTGGGCGTGGCGGCCATTTTGAGTGTTTAGCGATGAACAAAGAAGTTGTTGTAACTTGAGTGTACGTTGTCGTATCTGCCCGAAATTTCTCACGATGGAAAAAGGTCCAGGCCTGAGGACACCTACAGGCCAAAATTGACTTTTGGTCATAGCGCCCCCCCCTGGCAACAGGAAATCTGCCTTATATGACAAACATCATCCGATTTGCATGAAACTCAGAATGTGTGGTCTACGTGTGATACTGAGCCGCCCCCTATAATATGGCCACGCCCATTTACTCAGGCCACGCCCCCTTTCATAACATTTGAACCGTTTAAGGTAGAGTCTTGTGTGAGGTGTCATTAAACTCAGCAGAGAGTTCCTTCTTTATTGGTGATGGTTTGACCCGCCCCCTATGCATAAGCCACGCCCCCTTTCATAACATTTGAACCGTTTAAGGTAGAGTCTTGTGTGAGGTATCATTCATCTCAACAGAGGCTTCACTTTTAATTGGTGATGGTTGGACCCGCCCCCTATGCTTTAGCCACGCCCCCTTTCACAGATAATGAACCGTATGACGTAGAGTCTTGTGTGAGGTATCGTTGAACTCGGCGGGGAGTTCCCTTTTCATTGGTGACGGTTCGCGGCGTCTGACTACCGCGCGAATGCACGGTCGCAAGGGAGCGGCGTCCGCCGGTAACCCCGACGTGCGCAGAGGCGCGAGGGCCCGTCCATCGCTGCTCGCAGCTTTAATTAATATTATTACTGTTTTTAATGCATAAATTGAAGAAAATGACGGATTACATTTTACTGAAATTGTATTTAATATGATTTAGGCAAATAATTAATTGCTTGATCAATCCTTACCTGGCAATGGTCTGTCCAGCTGTCCAACAGCTCTGCTGTCCATGTGACGGCTGTACAGGCTGCATCTGGCAACTAGACCCTGTTGGCTACCAGGGAAATGTAACAGCCAACAAGCAGGATGAAAATAAATCCATAACCATACAGAGCAGGGTAAAAAAGAGAGAGGGAGGTAGTACAAGAGGGGATGGAAGTGCAAATTTAAAGGACAGTTAGAAAAATAAGGGAACAAAAGAAAAATAGTCATCATTACAAAACTGAGTAAAACCAAAATATAACATAAATGAGGGAAAACATTGTGTATCAATGAATTCAAACTCGGAAATAATATTTGGAATAGAAGGTGCAGCCTTATTTTATACCACTCACTCTGTTTTGTTTTTATGCTAATTATGGGTCAGCAAAAGAACGAAAGGTAGCCAAATATATCTGCTTTTCATTTATTACTTAAGGAACACTTCTGCCCATGCATCACTGTCAACTAAGATATGTACACCAACAACAGTACCTTTTAGTGGCATTTTCTTTCTTTCTGTAACGAAAATGTAAAGTATTGGAAAAATAAGTCTGAATTGTTTTATCCTATTAACACTGTTATTTATTCAGAACATTTCTGTACAAATCACAGATCAACTATGGTCTGTTAACGCTTATTAATGTGGGGTGACAGTTGACAAATAAGACAAAAGCCGATCTCACGTGGAATTTTGTGACATTTAGTTTAATGGGTTCTACAAAAAGGCAAGCAGGTAAGACAGAGCCATCATGTTCACCTCAACTGGGTATGACTGTGTTTAAAAAACATTGTTTTCTCCTTATTTCAGTCAAATATTCTAACACTCCCCTTCTCCCCTTCCCCTTCTCTGTAAGTGTGTTTACATGCACATTAGTATTTTGATTATGACCGAGTTTTTGGAGTATCCTGGTTACGTTAAGGTTTTTGGCTAAGATGGTAAAAAATCAAGACAAACTGCAGGCAGATGATCGGAAACAGGGATACTGTTAGGATCATGTATAAGAATAACCTGGTTTTTCATGCTTCATTTAAATGCCATATCCCTGATAACAATAGAATAAGACTCAAAACGAAAATACTAGTGTGCATGTTAACACACTCCATGTCACATAAATAGACTATCAAGTCAAAACAGCCATTCCTTTAAATGTAAGAGGCAACAGTGCCAGTGGGAGGC
Source organism: Perca schrenkii (assembly GCA_025617405.1). Taxonomy (NCBI): domain Eukaryota; kingdom Metazoa; phylum Chordata; class Actinopteri; order Perciformes; family Percidae; genus Perca; species Perca schrenkii. The sequence continues at coordinate 36,225,302 of CM046800.1, read as the reverse complement.
TGGTCAATGGAAGCCCAGATGAGATCTATTAAGGGAACTATTAAAGTATGAAGTATTCAGAGAAGACAGAGTACATCAAACGGGTAAAAGTGGATAAATGGGGTGGAATGGGAAAACAAAAAAATGAAGGGGAAGAGAAAGAGAGAGAAAAAGATTGTTTAGAATGGACGAACAAAAACATAGGAGAGAGTGAGGGCTGCCTCTTTGTGCTGGACACAATAAATGACTAATGAGAGGAATGTTGCATCCCTCTGCCAAGCTGAGCAAACCTGGCACTGACAGCAGCCTTCTGCACACTGTAAGGTATAACGCTGGCTTCTATGCACAACACTTTCCAAATTTACAAATGGTATTAAAAATACTACATTAAGCATTTTAACATAAATAAATAAGAAGACATGCAAGCAGGTATATCCGGTTTAAAGCACACGGTGTGACTCAGTATCTGAGGTACACTGACTTATGGCAACCAGGAGGCCTATACCATCACTGACTGAGAACTCATCCTCATGGCAGTCATCCAGGATTCATAAAAGCATAGTTAGATTTGTAACTTTTGTTCTATTTCACCCCTACTGACAGCCAGAGGCAGTGCTTAACACAGGATGACTTATATCAACAACATAGCCAAAAGGAATCCTGAGGTCCCACCTCATTAGGATGCAGCAGAGGAACTTGGCCGAAGAACGCCCAATGGATAGGGGGTTGCAACATTCACTTTGTAATATCTTGAGAATGTGCTCGAAGCCCGTCAGGCTGCAGCACATACAGTATGTCCTCCAAGGGCACCCCTCTCAAGGTTGCCCATGATGTGGAGACACACCTGGCAGTCGCATTTCACACATAGGATTGTTCAGTGGCACAGGCACTGCTTTGAAAGCGCACAGCCTTTCTTAGGACCACCGTCACAGACGAAAAGTTGCCACCCCCAGTTTCCACATAGACTGCACAGGGCCTGCACTGGGCATAACAGTCTCATCTCTTACTTTCCATCTCATAATAGGGGTTCAAACTATGCCAGTTGGATAGGCTGATTGAGGTGCGAGCGTGCCACCACTTTAGAGAAGAATGCCTTATTCAACCACTGTGACACCTGAGCCACCAGAGTTCCACCTCAAACAGGATTTCTTTCCACAGACAAGAACCCTTGGGACGCTAGGGGGACACAATCTCAGAGCAACTTTCAAGAAGTGGGACACCAGCTTGTGGCATCCGACTGTGTTATTGTCTTAACCGTCCACCGTCCAGGAGGGTTTGCAGATACTTAAAGGAACACGCCGACTTACTGGGAATTTAGCTTATTCACCGTAACCCCCAGAGTTAGACAAGTCGATACATAACCCTTCTCATCTCCGTGCGTGCTGTAACGCTGTCTGACGGTTCCAGCATTAGCTTAGCCCAGCACAGATCCTGCAGGTAACTGGTTCCAACTAGCCTACTGCTCCAAATTGTGACAAAAGTGACAAAACATGTTCCTATTTACATGTTGTGATTTGTAGAGTCACAGCGTGTACATAAAACAACGTAACATGAGACACAGCCATCTTCTAACAGTAAACAAACCGGGAACTATATTCTCAGACAGGCTTGCTGCGAGCATATCACTCCGCCCAAGTACTATATTCTTCCGCCTGAGAATATAGTTTCCGGTTTGTTTACAGTTAGAAGATGGCTGTGTGTCATGTTACGTTGTTTTTTGTACACGCTGTGACTCTACAAATCACAACATGTAAATAGGAACATGTTGGCGTTATTTTGTCACTTATTCGGAGCAGTAGGATTACTGGAACCATTCACCTGCATGTTCTGTGCTGGCCTGATGCCGTTGGAGCCGTCAGACAGCGTTACAGCACGCACGGAGAAGAGAAGGGTATGTATCGACTTGTCTAACTCTGGGGGTTACGGTGAATAAGCTAAATTACCAATAAGTCAGCGTGTTCCTTTAAGGATGGTAGGCACAGGGCAATGCACTGAGTCCTCTTTTCGAGTTGTATACCACTCTGAAATATGCACCTATTCCAATGCTGCAGACAGGTAGATGGTGCTCTGGCATGTAGAATAATATTCTCGACAGTCTGTCATCAGCGGGTCGGGTCCTCCAGCAGCCAAACCCACAGCTGAAGGCGGCAAGGGCTGGGATGCCAAATCCAACCCCCCAGCTGAGACAACGGTTCCTTCCTGACGGGGAAGCGCCAGGGCGTACCACAGCAGAGTCTATGCAGCAGCGAGAACCAGGTCCTGGCTGGTTAGAAGGGGGCCACCATAAAAAAACAGTGGAAAGGCATAAAGCAGCCCTTCTAGCCACCTTTGAGCCAGAAAAGCCTGACCAAGAGGGCCTTGAAAGTATATATACCATTCAATATCCAATATGGAGAAATGGCCTGTTTCAGAATTGTTCACCTGCGTCAAATTAATCTACTGTGCCTCACAGTAGATTAATTTGATTCTTCGCCTGAAGAATATCTCCTGTGTTAAAAAATGGTGAATGGCAACACTTTTATAAACTTATTGAGTGCCCCCAGATCCAGGACTGTCAGTAGGGAGCCATGGGTGGATTGTGGCAAAGACAAGAGGGGCAGAGGTCGTGGCCATCTTATAGCTAATGAGGAGCAGATACAGACATTACAGCCATATGAGTAAATCATCAGGCGCCACCAAAGAAATGCCACAGATTGACGATTCCTAAAGTCACTTTGAGCGAGAGCACTCGGATGACAGAAAAAAAGCAACAGGGTATTATTTCTCTTTTTATTTTAATGTCTCCTTTAGGAAACAATCTATGCAGTGAGAGAGGAGCGAGAACACTCTTCAGTAGCAGTAGTTTTCAATATTCGCTAATACTGAGCACATGCTCCTGCTAGCGACCCACTAAGTTAGCCTGAGTGAGAGCACTCTGCTACCTGTGGGCCAATGTACAATGCTACAGTGAGGGGGGAGCGGGGACATTCTCTTCACTGACAGTAATGTTACGTTGTCATTAAGTCCAACACCGAGCGGACATGCATAATGTTACAAGTGACCAATATATTGGCTTGAGCGAAAGCACTCCTGCTACCTTGAAACAGTAGGAGGATGGATACTCACTGCACTGACACAGTATCAACATCAACGTAATCAATCCTACTGATTGATGAAGTTGGTGATGAGGACAGGAGCGCCCGCCAGTCCAGAAATGAAATGGGAGGGGGGAATGACATGCAGCAAAGGGCTGCAGGGCGGAGTCGAACCCGGGCCCGCTGCGTCGAGGAGTAAACCTATATATATGGGCACCTGCTCTACCAACTGAGCTATCCGGGCACCCAGACGTGACTTTGTTGATATTTAAATTCTCGACCTGTGTGAGACGGAAGATATTGAGTGTTAAGCACTGCCTCTGGCGGTCAGTAAGGATAATATAAACCTACCCTGGTTGTGTGACATTATTAACTGCAGTGACAACACAAAAAACAGTGTTTTGCTTCAGTGTTGGCAGTACAGATTGCATTTCCACTTGACTGACTGACAGATCCAATCAAAAAGTGTAAAATGTAGACTTCCATCCTGCAGTTATATGAGACTTTTCATTTTCTTTTAAAGATGACATATCCAGATACAGATCACATTTCAATACCTGTAAATGTGGTCAGAAGGACTAGATGTGTGTTGTTTCTTACCTGGTGCGTCTTATTCTGCAGCGCTCGATTAGAGGGGACTGTGGGCTCTGGTCCCTGTTGCCCCCAGGGGAGGAAGCTGGAGCGGCTCGTGGGGGCGTTCTGCTGGGGGAGGATTCCACGCTGAGGGAGTGGGAGCACTGGGAGGATACCGACCGCTGGGGGGAGTGAGGAGGAGCAAACGGCCAGGGACGAGCCCGCTCTTCCTGACGTACCACTGGACAGGAAAAGTATTCTATATAAAGTATTTCTATGCAAACTTGAAAAAACTGTTTGTCTAAACTGATGAGAAAAGTGCCAAATGTTACTATTAACAACTAATAAGACTTATTTTAAATGGCCACCTGAGCACTGGTATACACATGAAAAGTACATAGGGGATGTTTTGTGCACTACGTATAAAAGAGTACTCTAGCAAATTAATTGTGCACTGCTATGAAGTTGGAGGACTTCCAAGAGACAGATTATAATCTAGAATGCCAGAAACCGAAGCAGCAGAGGCCGAGATATTCTCATTTTTAGTCCCTAATATGGTCCAATCTATGAAAAACACTGGATTTTTGTTTTTTAGTTTCAACATTTGAACATGAGTGTGGGTCTCTGGCTGTAAATACTAATCTAAATGTTTTCCTTCATATCTAATTCATTTTGAGATTGACAGTTGATTGTTAGGCTAATGCCAGTACTCTGCAAAAGCTGTAGGACATGATTTTGTAATGCAGGGTTATAAATAAACTATTTTATCTGTATGGCATAATAGGAACAGAGGCAGAGAAACTAAGCCTAAACATAATACAGCATAATTCCCATCTCATTGTAGCTAATCCCCTCATCAAAAACAAACAAAACAGAATATTTTAGTTTTTTATACATTTCCATGTGTTGCTTGCACATTACTGTGATTTGTCCAAAAGAGTTTTCAAACACCGAACCATAGTCACAATGTCTATGTCCTTGGCCAACAGAAATGACTGTTTACCTTCCCTCGCCATTAAAGAGTAGGGTTTGATCTCTCCATCTGGCTTTTTTAGGGGAACCTTTCTCAACTGAGCCGCTGTGGAGGAGAACACACTCAGAGCAGGGCCAAAAACACACATACTGTCCTTCACAAGCTACATTTTAACAGCATTTCCTCTGCAAGTACAATACAATTACAGTGGTGAAGGCTGGAATACTGGGTATAATATGCAAGGTTTTACTAAAAAACAACATATAGACTAATTAAAAAATAATCCCTCTCAATCATCACTGATGACCCACTAGAAATAGCTGTAACAATAGCAGGACAGGTAGTGCCCAACAGTGTAGGCAGAGATTACAGCTACAAATTTGTGAAGAGAGTGAGTGGATAATATGGATGCAGGAGAAATCAAAAGTTACGTTGTTACTGTAAGTTAGTTCAAATCAATAGGGGTTTATAATTCTATTAGCAACTGTTTTGTTGCTTTTAGAATACTACTCTTTCATTTTTGAATCTGAATAATAAACCCAAGTTTCACTTCAGAAATACTTTTCAATTGTGTAGAGGTGATGTCAGGACTTCAAGCTTTTACATTCTAGTAACCCATACTAAAATCACAAATTTTCTATACGGTTTATCCTATTTTCTGTTTTAGAAAGAACTTCTAAAATCTGGATCGATGGCACCTTTTCCCGTTTTGTGCTGTAAAGAAATCAAATCTTTTGGGATGCATTACAAGCTGATATATAGGCTTACTATCTTCTAAACTAGTAGTTCCCAAAGTGGGGTCCCAGGGGGTCCCCAGCACAAAGGGGGATAATTTAATTACATTACATGTCATTTAGCTGACGCTTTTATCCAAAGCGACTTACAATTAAGTGCTTTCAACTGTGAAGGTTCAAACTCCAGACAACAAGTAGTAAGTGCAAGTACATTAGCTTTAAATAAGCAAAGCTACAAAGAGACACATGAAAGTGCAGGTTCAAGAATTTTTTTTCTCACTATTTTTAATTCACTATAATTCCATCCATAAGTAACATAATGACAGAATTTGTGAATATTTTGGCCATGGCTTTCACGCTTTATGTAATAAAACATCTAAAATCAGACAGACAGAGTCTTATCAAATGGGGGTCTGTGGTCTGATTTGTGTCAGTTTAGGGGTCCTTGATGTGAAAACTTTTGGGAACCACTGAGCAACACATTTAACTGGCAGACATTTCTACCACTTTCACACTGAGGGCTCAACCAGGGTTGAATCAGGGTTGACTTTGCATTTGAAAGGGTTAACCTGCATTGACCGACTCGGCTACACAACCCAGGTCAAGAGGTGGGTATGACGCGGGTTGATTTCAATGTGAATCGCAAAAAACAGGGCTAACAACCGGGGGGTGGAGAAATGATGTCGCTCAGTGGAGCCTGGATAGCCCTCAAGAAAAAGACATGGGGAAGGGATCCATGTAGTACACTGGATGATGAGGAATGGGACAGAATCTGTAAGAATATTAAAACTATGTCACACAATGTCAGGTGTGCCTCATTCAGTTCAACATTATGCGTCGCTTTAATTGGACTCCCTCCAGATTGTTTCGTATTAGTCTGAAAGACACCACATTGTTGGAAATGTAAGACAAAGGGTCCTGTGATAAGGTCCAGGAATGTTGGACTGGGATACATAATAACATAGAGAGTGTAGACCTACTCTATCTGTAAAGTGTCTTGAGATAACTATTGTTATGATTTGATACTATTAATAAAATTGAATTGAATAACAACGTATGTTGGATTGCAGGGACCCAGGTTCTATTCAGCCCAAGATTATTTGTTCTGGGAGATGGGTCAAATGGGTCAAACCTAAGGGTCCAGACTAGTTTACTGATAGCCAGACAGATTATTTTAAGGGGATGGAAGAATCAAGGGGTGCCATCAATCCAGGAGTGGGCTTGTGAGATGGCTAGAGTGGCATTTAAATTTCATATTAATGGTTTGCCAGATTGGATGTCTATACTACAAAATGGGGAATGTACCTGACCTTTCTGGAGGGCTCCTAAAAAGCTTTGTGCTGACCGACACCAATTCTTTCTGCATTGCGCTCCTGGGTTGTTACCCAGGTCGTATCTGAATTGTCATGACCAGGGATCAACCCATGTTTACTGACTTGATTTGAGTTGAGAAAATTAGGGTTGAACACTGGTCAGATAACCCTGGTCTGACCCTGGTGATTGGTGTGAAAGAGGTATTTGAGACATTGGAGGGTCAGGAAACAGGCAGGTATTCTCCTGTCAGTCAGGGGGTCTGTGCGGGCTTGAGGTAGTCTACTGGTTGTGGTTCTCTGGGTTTAATATTTGATAGAGATGCACCGATTACAACTTTCTAGGCCGATTCCGATTTCCGATTTTCTTTGAGTTAGGCCAGCAGATACCGATTTTAGCCGATTCCATTTTTTCTAACCACTTTACAGCACACACAAATATTTAATTTCTAGCTTTTCCTTAATAGAACATTTTACATTGAACATTTTTTGAATAGATAATCGATCGCTATAAAATAGAACTATATAAATGACTCCTGGTGTGGGAAATTCACACACATCTAAAGTACAATGTTAGAACCATTTCCTTCTTTTCACATCCAATATCCAACTTAATAAAATAAATATAGCCTTGCAGTATAAAGATATTTCTCAAAACACACACGCAGGCCTGTTTGAACGTCAACAGTAATGTTACCTGAAAACATAAACGTCACCACTCATTTTACACACAGTTTAGCAACAAACTAAACGCTGGGGGAAGATTACTACGTTTTTAATGTTGGTTTTGAGCGGTATGCATCCCCACTAACCTGGAAAGCGTTTTAAACAGTAACGTTAATACAGCGTGTCGGAGGAATACACAGTCTCTTTTTTTTTTATCTGGGGTCTGATAAACAGTAAATTCATCAAAGTCAGGGTGCCCAACGCTATTTTCCAATAAACTGTAGCTGTCATATTTCACGGGACCCGCGGTTTTCATGTTCCACTTATTCAGCCTCAGAGGGGAGAATCAGTAGTGGCTGAGATCAGTAGAGCAGACAGCTCTCCAGAGCTGTGAGTAATTACGACTTTATAACATTTCAGAAACAGCTGATTGAGTGGCGGTGCGCTGATCTTGCGCGATGTTAATCATGTGGCACCCGAGTGCATTTGACCGGCATAAAATCGGCATATGTCAGACTGACCTGCCGGTCGCCGGTCATGGCTGAGCACGTGAAAATCGGCCAATTCTGGTCACTGGCCGGTCAATCGGTGCATCTCTAATATTTGACATGATATGCAATACATGATATATATTGTGCCTGTAAAGGTAGATAAATACAAGTGATGGTAAACTGAAAGTGAGGAACTGAAACTGGTTGAAATGTTATGAAGAAGAGACCAAGAGCAGCTTAAGGCGTTTTTCCATTACATGGTACCTGCTCGACTCGCCTCGACTCTACTCGCCTCGACTCAACTCGGCGCACTGTGCGTCCCTTTTCCATTGCAGATTTTATTACCGCCTCAGCTTGGCTGGTCGTCATAGCGACTGCTGTGGGCGTGGCTTGGTAGCGTTGCATTTCCCCCGACTCATTTCCTGGTTCTCCTTCTCCGTAAACAACATGAAATCAACAAGATAGTTAACTTTTCCTGCTCCAGATTTCCCACCGTGGTCAGAAAGAACAGGACAGACACTTTGTTTCTCTCACTATATGACTCTAGAGTCACTACTCGCTGCGGAGCTAATCGCCGGCACTCTCTCACTTCTCCCTCGCTCACCAGCTCCACACACACACACGGCGACTCGACACACACACCAGCGCACAAGTATAACCATCAGGCCACTTGTATGCTACGGAGAAAGCTCTGCGTGGAGCCTCCGGCAGCAAAAAAACACCGCTGGCTAAACTATTTAAAAATGCCGTCTGTCGCTAGCAATGCAGTGATCAGTGACGATTCTTTCCGACCAATCTGTAGCCTGCAGGGTTTCACGTCACCTTCTCGGCTCACCTCAGCTCGCTTGGAACCTCGACTGAGGAGGTACTAAAAAAAGTACCTGTTAGCAGGTACCAGGGACTTTTTTTCGTAATGGAAAACCAAAAAAGGCGAGTAGAGTCGAGGCGAGGCGAGTAGGTACCATGTAATGGAAAAGCGCCAATACATATAACATGGATCTTATTATGGGAAAAAGGAAGGACAACAAGCTGGGGACATATGAGAAAAGAAAAGAGAAGTCCTTACAAAAAGCCGTACATCCCCTGATCCGTCAGAGGAGAGGAGGGCGAGCCTGAGAGAGTTTGGTGAAACAAAAGATTTTGGAAGTGGGAAAAGCAGATCAGCACTCTTGGGTCGAGTGCACCATTTTTAGACTTACAGACTCTAATGAGGGGGATTTTATTCTTCCACATAGATATGTGCAACAAAAAAGAGAATTTCTTTGTGATGCAAATAGCAAAAAAATAACTTTAAAGATGTAGCATGCAAAATAGGTTAGGTAACTGAACTTGATAACATGATTTCACAAAAGTATGTGGTTGTACCAAGAATGCCAAGGTAAGGGTGTCATGTTTGAAGCCACCCATTTGCCCACGCTTCAATGCTCAAATTACCACAGAGAAGAAAAACAATTACATAACCCCTTGCACAACATATAACAAAGCAGTGGGATCAGAGTAGTGGAAAAGTTACCTGATCTGTTGAGGAAGAAGCCCTCATACACCACAAAGTTATTGGCCTGGACAGAATGAAAAAAAAAAAGACAAGAAAATGAAGATAGCTCATGATAAAGGTTAATCAGTAATCAGTCAGTAATGTTTCAATGCAGATAGTTGTTTTAGATTAATACAAGTGTTATAACACCATCAGTTTGTCAGTTTTTGGCATCCAACAATTATTAAAACAATATAATTGACATAAAGATTTTTATGAAACACGTGGATCCGACCAAGCAATCTGATTGGTCAACTAAACATTTAGAAATGTGCTCAAACCAGCATGACAGCACAGTTAGAGCAGTTTGAGCACACCAGGCTCATCACAAAAAATAATACCATTTCCATGTTTACATTCCAGAGTTAAATCAAAAAATGTTTTTTGAAAAATTTGTATTCATCATAAAAATAAATCAAGAAACTTGTGAGGACTATGGTTAACTGCTCCTCAGATCTCTGCAGGGTAAATCCAGACAGCTAGCTAGACTATCTGTCCAATCGGAGTTTTCTGTTGCACGACTAAAACTACTTTTGAACGTCCACATGTTCCACCAAAACAAGTTCCTTCCTGAGACTATTTAGCAGAGACATCGTTAGCCCCGCCCAAGACGATTGTGATTGGTTTAAAGAAATGACAATAAACTAGAGCACATTTTCTCCCATCCAGGAATGCTGTGTGGACTAGCCAGACCTTCCTCTGCAGCACTGTGGAGGAAGGTCTGACAATGCGAGACTATCAGCTGTGTAAAAAATAGCCTACATACATTAGGGATGGGCGATATGGCCTAAAATCGACATTGCGATATACATTGCAGCCTCTTGCGATAACAATATACTGTATACCACGATATATGAATTATAATAGAACCATTTCAGAACAGATTACATAGACCCTAAGGAAACCCAAACTGCTAAATGTATTTATTTATTTTTAAAGAAAGAAAGACACATAGTATGTAGTTTTGAGAACAGTTATTGTGCAAAACTGTAATTAAACAACATAATGTTGCAGATAAATGAAATTCAAGTACACTAGTTGCCGAGACTTTAACAAAGAAAACGCTTAAAGTATTGGGTTTCTTTCCTTTAGTGCAGACCATTCTAAAAGGCACTACACTTAGTTAGTTTAAGTCCTTGGTTCTTAAATGTCACCCCAGATGCAGAGAACAGGAAAAACTGGTGTCTGTTTAGTTAAGGAACAGACACCATACGGAAAATACTTTCAGTATTAGGCAAAGAAAATTATTTTGTGTAATGCACAGAGACTTTAAATAAAAACATATTTCAAACAAAGTGTCTTACCTGCAGCCTAATGTAATGCATTTGGTTTTAAACATTTTATTCTCTTAATGAAATGAAAACTGGTGTCTTGTTAATAAAGGAACGGATACTGTGAATAAGGGAAATACTTCCACTACTGGGCATGGCTATTTTAAATAAAGAAAATTCAGTAGTGATGCACACTTGGCGTTCTTCTTTAAAACCCCATGACTCAAGCACTTCCTCGAGTCCTTGTGCTATCTCCTCGGCCGTATGTTCAGCAAGGAAGTACGACGTCTGCAAACACAGGCTGCCAAGATTCCAATTGTCCGTTATATAGTGAATGGTCAGGCTGATGAAAGGCTCCATGGTACAGCTCGACCACAGGTCCGCTGTAGTGGCCAAGTATTTCAAGTCACACAGCTCTTTTTCAACCTTTTCGCGGAGCTCGGCATACAATTTTGGCATCTCTGTTTCTGTAAAGTACTTGCGGCTTGGCACCTCATATTGTGGATCAATAGCTCTGATCATGGTCTTAAAGCCGCGTCTCCCTTCCGTTTGAAAAGGGACCACGTCCTTACACAAGTAAACAATTATGGCCCTGGTAATTTCAATCCATCTCTTCCTACTGTAAGGAGTACCTTTTGAAAATAGTCCCTTTCCGACCAGAGGGATTTTTGCAGTTCCTACAAGAAAACGTTCCTAGAACCCTTTTTTTCTCGTGTTCTGACTGGACCAATTTGGGGATTATTAAGTTCCTCTGGCCACAGTTCCTGTAACTCTTTCAGCTCCTACTTCAGGCCAGGGTCTTTCTCTTTTCCCTTTTCCACATCTTTTTAATATTGTATTAACTTCACTGTTAACATGCCTTCTACTTTTGTAAACAGGTTTTAAGTTTATTTTTGCACTCTAAAGTTTGCTGTGTTGTGTTTTACTTTGATATAAATTAAATATTTAATAGAAAAGTGGGTTACTACAGTTATTTGTACATGCACTCATGAAGGTAGGCCTACCTGCTTAATTAAAATAGAGCAGCAGCAGGTTAGATGGCTGTGGTATCATAACAAAATATTGTGGTGGTATGATGGCTGTTATAATAGCAAAAGGTATTTTATGTTCACACAGCCATCTAACCACACCTGTTGACATTCTTGTGAAATGTTTGTGTTATCATCACAAAAGGTCTACACTAGCATTCAGACAACTTTGTCTTAGGGCCGGGACACATCAGGCCAATTATTGGCCGTGGGACAGTCTGGCGAGGTCAGTGACTCAAATCAGTTTGGTGTGTCCCGTGTCGTCTTCCGTCTGGGGGGCTGTCGGCGTTCATTTTGGCCGACCTGACATGTTCGGTCGGCGGCAGGGCCGTCGGGACTCACCCGGAAATGACGAGCGGAATGAGGTGACTACAGTCTCTCAAAATCTGATGAAAATCTTTTAAACTGACCTTTGTTGATCTGAAATGAAGACAGATTCAGCAACTGCATGGCCTATTTCTCGCTTAAAATGTTTTCAGAAACATGTTTCAGTGAACTATTTTAGTACAATATGAGATCGTATTCTGAACGGCCACCATGACAGTCCAGGTCTGAATTTCCGGAGAAAACAAACCCATGTGACCTGTTCGTCCAATCAGCTGCCGGTTTTCATTTCTTGGGCGACATTACAGATTAGCGCCGCCTGCTGTTATAGAGATGTATTACGTCTCGTCTCCTCTCGTTTTTTTGGTCTGTTCCGTGGCAGTTTTTTGGAACCTCGGGACGCGACTGATCATATCGACGGGGTTTTCTGTCAACGGTCGGCCGTCGGCTATATGTGTCTACACCTTTACCCCTCCTACCAGTTCCACTTGGCCAGTGTGAATGCAAGTGGGAAAACTGGTTTTGGGGGAAGAGTAGCTAGTAGAACTGTTTAGACGTGGACTGTTCCTATAACTACATTCCTGGAACGGAAAGAGGCTAAAGACTGTTGGATGGAGGTCTGGATCAGTTCCTGTTTTTTCTGTCCAGCGTTGGACTGGATCTTGGGGTTGGCTGCATTGGCTGGCAATGCTGGTATTCAGTGCCATGTTTCGTTTTGAGGTGGTAGAACAGATTAGTTGCGTTACCTCTCTTAGCTAGAACCGCTGCTGCTCGTCGGACGGCTTAAATCCGAACCTAGTCCAAATAACGGATGTTGCACCGGCCTTTTTCACCAGGTCCTCCGTTTTGCTTTCAGCCATGTTTACTCAAGATGACGATGATGCGTTGCAGCCGGTTGCAGCTCGTGGCTCTAAATTTTGTGGGTAGATTGCGTCATCAACATGAATTATCGCTATAATGCAATATAATTAAAATCTCTATCGTAGGCCAATTTTGTATCGTTTATAATGCATATTGTTTCTATCGCCCATTACTAACGGACATAGTATCTAAAGATCTATTCATGGGGGGAGGGGGGGGGGAATTCAGTAGATACCTTAGTTACAACATGATTGAGCAAAGCAGCTTTGTGTTTATACAGTGGTGCTCATACTTTTATGAACCCATTCTAAAGTTGACTAAAAAGAGGAATACAAAAATTATCTTTTGGAAATTGATCTTAATGCCTTAATTAAAAAAATGAGGAAAAATCCAACCTTTGAGGACACCAATTTTCTTTGTGAATGAATAATGTATCGTAAATAAATAAATGTTCTTCCATAAAATACAGGGTGCATAAGTCAGTCCACCCCTATGTTAAATTCCCAAAAAGGCAGGCAGATATTTATTTTTAAGTTCCCTTGGCCTTTGGATATATATATATATATATATATATATATATACACAAATTATAGAAATTGTCATTTTGTAAGTTTGATTAGATCTTTTATTTTGTTGGTAATCGTTGTATGTACTGTATAATTGCAATTTTACACAAGATGTGCTTTAACATCATTATTGGCTGTAATGGGCCGGCATGCTGTAATATTTCTTAAGTGTGCCACATTCCATTTCGCAATGATCCTCTCGTTTTGTCTTGTGTTATAAATCCAGCGCACCCCTTTCCTTTACAGCGGTGCGCTTCTGCCCCTCCCTAAAAGCTCAAACTCACTTTCAGCCAGGCTGTGGAATGTTTAGCTCACCTCGAGCCAAGATGGTGGAAAGAAAGCCTTTGGTCAACAAGAAAGGTAAAAGCAATTCAGCTGTTTGGAAACAACAACAACTACTGTGCAGGATTTGTTACCACAAAGCAATATGACCAGGGTGCCATTTGTCGGTGGGGGGATGCGTGGTCTACATGTCCCTGCCTCTGCTGAATTATTTTTATCCCCAGTGGAGACAAAATGTATCCCCCCCTGAAGATTATCCATGCTACCTCACCAATAAACCATTCTATACATAAAATAGAAGTGTTTTAAACTAAGTAAAGCACTGTGATGTGAACAGTCTGTAGTGCCATAGATCGATAAAATCTGAGCAGCAGTTGCTGGTTGTATTTAGATACAGAGCTCCAGGACGCCTTCTACCAGCGGCAGGTGTTCAGCCGCCAACAGGGGACTGTGAGCTGGCTACAGGCACCGCCAGATGACGGTCCTTTCAGGGGCCGTGGTACTGGAGTTTAGTGAGCATCATGCGGCGATGACAGTTAAGTTTAGGCACCAAAACCACTCATTAAATTTAGGAAGAAGATCGGATTTTAATTAAAACACTCCCAGAAGAACAAACCAGCTTTTCCTGGTTGAAAGTATTTTGCTTTCGCCGCAATGTGAACTCCGCTTTTCAGCTTGAAAGCTTTGTGTTTTATGTTGACACCACGTTGTGCCATTTCATTTTGAGATTATTTTCCATTGGATATTGAAGTTCATAAATAAGTGTTTTGGCATGGCTGACCGAGTATATCCATGGTATTGAAAGTGGGCGTTTAATTCAATAACTCTTGCATGTTTTGTTTTGTTGTGCATTATCAAAAAACATCCCCATCTGCTTTTTTCACAAATCACACCCTGAATATGACCAATTTGTTTAATCATCTAAAATTAAATTAAAAAGTAGTGTATAACCAAACAATAAAGGAGCAAAGAACTGAGAAAAGTAAAGCTCCCTCGACTCCTTCCACCGCAACACAGTCATCGAAGGACACTCTTTATAATGCAACCGCCTACCCATCGAGCTCTCAAAGAGATACAGAAATAACAGATGGCATCACATGCTTCCTAGAAAACACATGTGCCCAATTAGCATTATTAGCCACCAGGGATTCAAGAAACTGGTAAACACTTTGGACAAGCATTACACCATGCCATTGCATCACCATTTCACCAGAGTTACACTGCCTGCCCTGTAGAACAAATGCCCTGAGTAAGTTGCAAAATATGTATCTACAGCTAAATACGTTGCCACCACAATGGACATATGGTCAGCTGCACCATGGAGCTAGCTTACAATTCATTACATCCTGAAGACCACACGGGTCAAAACATCACGTCACTCGCGCCAGTGCAGAGCTGAAGGCACCAACAACATTTCTTTATGTCATCAAACATGGCCAAAATAACCACTATTACTGCTTTGAACCGGTTGTGGAAGTCCCAAATATGTTGGTCAAGGAACTCTGAATCTTACTCACAGCACAGCTTAAAAAAATAGGTTGACATTTCCTCCAAAAAACGTCAAGACTTGAAATCCATCCATACATTCATCCATCCATCGTGTGATAGTAAAGTACAGACTGTACCTGAGGAACACTTGGTGTCAGGCAGTAATGCTTTGCCAAGAAAGACAGGAATTTAGGCGAGGGCCTGTCGTATGCCATCAGAACCGGCTCTAAATTCTTGTGCTGCAGTAGAGAAAGAGACAACGTGCAGCCAGTGATTAACAGCACACAACAATGAACTGATCATCATCTGTGCTGCAGGGGTCAGATTGTTGGCATTACTTTATTCAATTTATTTCCGTTTAGCTCAATAAAGTTGTGAAGTGCAAAAAGTTATTTCGGGAATCCAGGGTTCCTAATGTCCAGTTCATTTTTTACATTGCCAATGTACTGTATGTAACAGTTGGACAACTTTCAAGGCTTAGATGGACATGAGAATTTAAGGTTGAATTATCAGTACAAAACATGGTACTTTCACACCTCCGCACAGCTGGCAAATCATTGAGTAAAGTGGGTATTATTGTTTGGAATATTCCACAGTCAAAATCAGAAGGGGGGGGTTTGGATGTCATTAGACGTCACATTTCATTTGAAGCATACGGAGTGTGTGCCAAAGTTTATGGTCTGTTCTGTATGCCCTGCAAGCACAGATCTCTGATACACAGGTTAATTACTCGCATGCCCACACATGTAACCCTGTCTGTTAAAATTGCAGTTGATACACATTTTGAATATGAAGTTGAGGGTATTATTAAAATAAAATTTTTATATATAATAAGAATACTTCTGAAACCAGCCTACCCTTGCAACTGTACCAGGCAAATGTCTGTGCAGTCAATTCTTCATATCTGTTTTCACCACAAGATTTATCGTGACAACCAATCAAACTCACAGATTACTCATGTTGTAAAGTCAAGAACCTCAAGACTGTTTGAACATCTTCCGCTACACAGAGTCTGGTTTCTAGTAATTTGAGGAATGTTTCACCTGCAACATGAAATCAAAGAGCTCCAGCCCGTAGCCATGTCGCTGCATGTTCTCTGCTATGTAGAAATCCAAAACACACAGCGGCTCTGCCTCTACGTGCTCACCCTGTCGGTCCTGTGGAGGAAACACAACCAGCATACCTGTACAGCTGACATAGCAAGTTCAAACAAACACAAAATCAGTGAAGCACGTGGAATTATAGCTGGGCTGAAATAGTCATAAATAAAGAGAATTAAAGAAAATCTGTGACTCACGAGAAGAAATAACTTCTTGTAGCCAACCTTAAGAAATCCCACCACTACACCACGTCCTCTGTGTGTAGGGAAAAAGAGATAGACAAAGATGTAGAGTGGTCCAATGAGTTACACTATGTGCTCTGAATAACTGTTCACATCACAAGTGTCAACCTAGTTTTCTATTTAAGGGTGAGCTGCAGCCATGAGCAGTGTGTCAGTTATTGTGACCACAGTGTTACTCAGGATACATCTACACTACTACGTTTTCATTTTTAAGTATTTTTTTAGACAGCAACGGGCTCTGTCCACACAAGAGTTTTAGCTCCAGTAGCAGAACTAGTCTGCATCCATATTAACACGTCTGACAACTAGGGCTGGGTACCGAATTCTATACTTTTTAGGCACCGATCGAATTGCCTCTTAAATATTGAGTATTGAAAAAATGCCTCATCTTTAAATACCCAATTTCAATACCTAAGGTGTCAATCTCATCAGCATCAGTGAGCCAATAAGGATGCAGCATGCTTCTACCCAGATGTAATAATGTCTGTGATTGGCTGTCTAATGTTACACGTGACAGAGACACGCAGAAAAAAACTGTACGTTACACAGAGACTAGGCTCACAAGCTGAAAAAGAAATAAAAAGATTTGTGCTGTAATGTGTAATGTTGTAATTTATTTTTGTAAAAATATAAAATTGGTATTGAAAAAGTATCATTTAGAAAACCGGTATCAAAGTCACGGTATTGGTATCGAAATGATTTTGAATGATACCCAAGCCCTACTGACATCACATATTACATGACTATTCACACACTGGACATGCGTGTGCCGGTGTAAACAGGAAGTAGATCGTCTGACATTAGTCTGTGGTTGAAAATCATGGATGTAGAAGTTGAAAATACAGAAAATACTTGCGTTGTCATGTCCAAAGGTCCCCGTTTGTGCCTGTCCAGACTACAAAGCAACCCCAGAGTTTTCAGACCAAAACATAGAAAACAGTGTTTCCAAATGTCTCCGTTTTAGGGGTTCAGAAACGCCATAGCAGAAGATATTTGTTTTTTAAACCAAAACGTAGCAGTGTAGATGTGGCCTCAGTGCTAGTGTGCTGAACAGGCCCAGATGAAAAATACCAACTCAGTCAGTCAAGAGACAAACTGTGAAAAAGGAGTGTGTGTATAATGAGTGAAAGCTGAGGGAAGGATGTGAGGGGTACCCGTTGCTCTCTCCGTCCTTCAGCAGGTAGAGCTGATGCCTCTGGGTCTGCAGCTTAGAGGCACTTGTTATAGCTGCTGGCAGCTGTTGGGCCTGTGGAGAGCAAGCAAGAACACTGTTAAACACGTCCAAACAGTACTACCACAAAGGGCTGTGTAGAATTTGATATTTTTTTCAATATTAGTGCTGATATGACATTAGAGTTTTGGTACCACAACAATACCTTTTACAATACTTTACTTTGCAGAATGTCAAACTCAAAGTTAAGTATCCCAATTCATTCTTGAAATTGGGATAGTAGTTTGACAATTTCATCAATCTACATTATAGACAAGATCACATCTCTTGCGGCGCGCGCACACACACACACACAACTAAAAAACACATGAAATGGTAATACTAGCACGTAGAGACACTAACCTTTGCTGAGGCTCTCCCAAGTTCATCAATAACTGTGGCTATGTGGGCTTGAAGATCTGGCCTACAAAGACAAACACAATGCAATTGTTTTCTCTGGATGCTCCAGCTCCTCCACCCAGTACATACTGTAGGCTACACGCAGGATTCTAGATGGTCCAGGACATGAATGTGTTAACCTCGGTTTGTGTTTAGGACTGATAACTGGGTGTTTCCCTGCCTTCTGCTCAATGGATGCTAAAGTGTGAACTTAAAGTCCTTTTCTCAATATTGTCCTGTTACCAGAGGCCGGTTTCATCAAACAGCATATTGACAGCATTTAACTTAAGCATGTCCACTTAAATTGACAGATTTTTAGATACAGAGATGGTACTGTCTGTTACTCTGGGTAACGTTACAATGTAACAAAGGCCATTTAGATCTTCTGACTTACCTTAGAGCTGATTTAGGACCCGCAACAATGGTCTGGTCCAAGATGGAGACTCTCTCGGGGAATAACTGGTTAATATCGAAAGAAAACTCCATAATACCTCTCAGACAGATTATCTAGACGGTTATAATATCTAGGTTAGCTAGCAGAGGAAAATACAGCCAATGCCAGTATCAGAGCTCAAGCAGGTAACGTTAACGTTAGCTAACGGGGCTGTTGGTATATCACAAAGCTGATTCGTTAGCGCAAAACAACAGTAAGCTAGCTGCTACCAGTCCATAGACAACAGCATTTTAGCATAGCACTGCCCGAGTTTGAGTGACAGTAAAAATGTTCTGTGTGAGTTGCAAGAACTGGCACCTGCTATTTACATCGTAACTGCAGCTCCATTGTGTCTCTATGGTTGTGAATCACTCCCTGGCAACATAAACCGTAATGTGCGTAAAAGACAGTGCCGTCTATCTGCCATCCTAAATCTACTAACGTTACGTTAAGTGACATCCATTCACTTTATGGTAACATCTCTGACAAAGTCTCAGAGTAACACAAAAATTTGAACTTGTGCTGGACAAAAATTACTTAGTTAGCCAACTTTTAGTCCTTAATATCATTTTGCCACAATTCTTAGGGAACATTGTGTTCTATATTTACGGTAAAACTGATGAAGCTAGGAGAAAGCTTTTGTTTGAAACTTTGCTAGGGGAGCTTCGTAGCTGCACTAATATTATTATTATAATACATTTGGAATCATGGTATTATTAGTGGACAAATTAGACGTTAGCCATGTCATGAGATATCTTGTTTTGAATGCTATGAACAAATGATATGGTATTTATGGCTTATTTCAACTTTCATTTGGATTATAAAATGACAATTTGCTCGTGTTGTCACTACGAACTAAAACTTCTATCAGGCTCATTTAAAGGTTTAGAAGTCCTGCCTAGCTATTAGCATGTTAGGATAAGTGGTACATGCTGCTTTTTGGCATTAACAAAATAAAGACATTATATTAATTTCGTATCAGATGTTTTTATATTTATTTAAATTAAATTTATCCTGAACCCTTTTGGCCAGCTCGGTGTTCATGGACAAGAATAGATTTGGAATTTTAGATACATTTAATGGGCTGTAAATACATACAAATACATTGAATATAAAATGAATATGCCAGTAATGTTGTTTTTTGTGTTAATGTCAAAAAGTAGCATACACCACATTTCAAAATAATAATATTAGCTAGGAAGTACCAGCTACTGTCATCAAAGTGCACTTCATATTTTTTGGGACAGACCTTTGACTGGCAGTTGTCTGCAAAGTAATGTGAGTGATAGAAGATTTAGTAAATAGCATGGCGACAATAGCTTATCTAATCATTCAAATACAAGTCGAAAGCAGAAACTCCCATACATACAGTAGAGTTCTGTGGATGAACCTCTATGGTCATTTCTGAGGATAGAGTTTGTGGTTCTATATGTAAATGAGGTGGACAAAGCCTCAAAGCATACTATAGAGCTGAGTTAATACAAAAATAACTGAGCAGTGTTTCCTCTATGTTGATTTGACCGTGGCGGCCCCCCACGGTATCAGAAATAGAGGCTGCATTGTTAGAGTGCATGTCGGAGAATAGCGCGGACACACGTGGATAACTAGCCAGTTGAGATGGTGTGTGTACCTCCTTGAGAACTGTAAGTCGTATAACTTCTGTTGTCAGTTCATTTAAGCCTGGTCTTGCAAATTTAAATTAAGTTATCTGGTGATTTTCATTGTTTGTATTCTTCACCTGCGAGCTAAATTGCACGTGGCTGTTGATTCGATATAATAGCTATTGCTGAACAACCTCGCCCACGTTTGTAATTCAGGTGCATTATTTCCATGCTGAAGTAGTGACACTGCATTAAGATAATGTAATTAATAGTGGGTTTATTGTTATTTGCTACAGAATGCTTAGCCTATATGTCAAGATCAAAGTTGGCCTATATAGTAACTCAAAAAATACAGTTCAATCACAACTGAAAATATTCCTCATTGTGTGTGTGAATAGAGGTGAATAAATATATTAGTTTGTGTTGCAGCAAACTGTCATTTCCGTTTCATGGGGGGGGGGTACGGACCTGTGTTTGGACCTGCCCCCCACTGCTAAAAAAAATCCTAAAGGAAACACTGCTGAAATATAATTATTAAACAGAAACTAAACATTTTAAGCAACAGTACGCTAATGAATACATGGTAGAAATAAATAGCTGGGTGCCCGGATAGCTCAGTTGGTAGAACGTGCGCCCATATACAGAGGTTTACTCCTCGTAAACAGCCTTGACTTTATGTCTTTAGCAGTCTTAGAAAGAAAAGTCCTAAAATGCCCTCCCCACCCCCCTCCAAAAAAAAAAGAAAGAAAAAGAAAGAAATAATTAGCTAAAGTAATGGAGAAACAGTTAAAAAGCTGAAAAGTTGAAATAGTTAGCTAATGGTTGAAATAGTTAGCTAAAAGTAATTACTTTCAACTGGGGGTCCGGGACCCCAAGGGGGTCCTTAGAGTTAGTGCAGGGGGGCCACCAAATTATGTAAAAAATATATATTTTTGGAAAGTTTTTTATTTCCAAAATTAAAATAAGTCTGAAAATATACATTAATATGAATGCAAGATTTTGATAGCAAAGATAGATTGGCCTATTTGTGATTTTTATTTTATTTTTACACATTGAAAATGAGCTTACTATAGGTACGTTAGCCACTATGGTAGCCTTACAGTAAGCTCAAAGAGCCACTGTGCCTTCCAGATGTTTGTTTAACATTAAAACATGATGCATAACTAATATCCATTTCTTTTTATCCATTCTATCCACAAAGGTTGAGTAAGCCAGTGTTACCACTTGGGGGTGCTGCAAGCATACACATTCTGAAGCCTGACAGAGAAAGAGTTATACACCATTTATTTATCACTGGTCATGGTTCATAACAATAAAACAACATATCATAATATACAAATATGTTTACCAGTAGAATAAAAGGGAACAGGAAGAAGCTCACCATACACATGGGTGATATAGTAAAAAACATGAGTGAAGAAAAGTGGAGAAACACAATGAATACAGATTTCTTCATAATGGTTGATGTGAATCATTATGCTATGGCCTCCACAGTCACCAAATGTCAACCCCACTAAACAACAACTATGGGAGATTCTCGATTCAATTTTATTTATAGTATCAAATCATAACAAGAGTTATCTCAGGACACTTTACAGATAGAGTAGGTCTAGACCACATTCTATTATTAACAGGCAGAAACCTGGGACAGACCCAGGCTCTTGGTGGGCGGGCATGTGCCGGGGACGGTTGGGACACAGAGACCCTGATATTGGAGCCTCATGTTAGACAGCGCTCTCCACCACCATAATCATCAAAAACACTAAATCAGGGAATATGTTTTGGAAGAATCCTGTTCCTCCCTCCAGTAGAGTTCAACCCAATTGAAGAATGTATGACAAGGAGCACTGAAGCTGTTCTGGTGGAATAACACTTTACTAACACATTTTATGTTGTTTTTAGTTCATTTGTCACCCATGTGTGGTTTTAGGAAGTATAGTGTATAGCACTGGGAGGTGGTAGCACTGGTGTTACTCTGGCAAGGCAATGCAACTTTATTAGTATAGCAGTTTTCATATACAGAGCAATTCATAGTGCTTTGCATTAGACACCAGGACTGAAACAACAAAATATAAATGACAGAACAACAAGCCTGACAAAGGGAACAAATGAACAGTGGAGAAAATAAAATAGTAGTAGAGGTCAAATTTCTAGTACATATCTGAAACAGCGAAACGTTGAGTTAAAAACATAATGGAGAAGGATTATGTTAGGGAAAATGGGTTGTGCAGCCAGGGTACAGCAGTCCAAGTAAAAAAGATCAAGATCATCATAACACATCAGAACAAACTCTCAAACAGACCTCAGTACAATGGGACATCATACGGCCATGACAAGTGCCCCTCCCCCTTTCCCCCCACTGCTCCAACATCTAATAGATTAGGTGAACCCTTGATTCCAATTTTATTCAACAATCCCTGCAGGTGCAAATATATCTCTGTAGCTCTTGGTTCTACCCATAGGAGCCACATAACAACGCCCAGAGCAGAGAAGCGGGAATTTGGCATGTAAAGGATGAGAACAATTCAAAGAAATTGAGTTGGCCTTGCACTTATGCTGTGTGGAGTAAAGCACTGACATGTTGAGTTCAGACTTACTTATCAGCCTACTAACCCACTTTATGATTTGGTTGAGGGAGTTTTTGTCCTGCAGGGAGAGGCTCCCGACCCAAGACACAAAACAGATTCAATAAGGCTCAATAGAAAAGGGTCAGCATGCAATTCTTACTAAAGTTTTATCAAGAGTCATTGGCCCTCATTTATTTATTTTTTTTGTATAATATGTTTATTAGGCCCTCATTTATCAACTTAACATAGAAACCAGCGCAGATATGAGCGCAGAAATCATTGTACGACTGTGATTCATGAAACCTTGGTATCACACAAATCAGAGCGTAAGAATGGTTGTACATTGATAAATGCAGCAGCTGGAAACATTTAAATATCACGGCGCAATATATTCTCAGTTTTGAGGCCTCACCCCTACAATTTAGGACATGGCGAGACGTAATCCGGCTGAGAAGCGGCACTTTTCAGAGGTGGAGAATGAAACCCTGATATCTCAGGTTCATTTGTACTAACGTGTGTACTGTTTTTTATTTTAAAGATTATTTTTGGCCTTTATTTCTACAGGACAGCTGAAGACACAAAAGGGGAGAGAGAGGGGAATGACATGCAGCAAAGGGCTTCAGGGTGGAACCGAACGCGGGCCCGCTGCATTGAGGAGCAAACCTCTGTATACGTGCACCTGTTCTACCAACTGAGCTATCTGGGGTCGTGTGTACTATTTGGCAGCCTGAAAACTGGTAATAAAGTCGGTCTACAGTATTGCCATAGTAAATTGGACTCTAGCTGAAGTTTATTTAATGTATATATCCTTGACATATGTATGCTATAGTCCTAATAGTAATACAGGCTTATATTGCAATCTCTTAGGCCTATATGGTGTACCTATATTTAAATAAGCACACAGTTTAGGAGCAGCCCCTCCCCTCTCTCCTCATGTGCAGCAGCACTGCGCACAGTGCACAGGCAGGTAGAAAGGGAGGGGGGACAGGTGAGCGGGGGCCGGTGTAGGTAGGGGAGACAGCGGGAAGTGACGGGAGAAAGACGCTGTTGAGCTGGCCTGGCCCTGGGCAAGCCAGCCTTCTTTGAGAATTCTTTATCGATCTTTCTCCCTCCCTTATTTTTCTTTTTTTACTTCAAATATAGGCTACCTAAGTAATAATTATAAGGTAAAAAAGTGAAAAAGACCAAAGTCCCCCCCAAAGGGACTTACCATCTCCAACAGAAAACACTGTTCACCAACTGCTCCAAAGAGCTCTATTGTAGTCCAGCCTTCACTTCAGAGACAAACGTGGTCACTTTGTTACACGTTATAATGCTCACCTAGCTGCTAGCGTAGCACGCCCTCATACTCTGCTTCTGACTGGCTAGTAGTCCTCACCTAGGTACTGTCAGGGCACGCCCTCATTTTCTGCTTCTGACTGGCTAGTAGTCCTTACCTAGGTACTGAGCATGTGTGACTCCCAACAAAGATGGAACAGAAGTGAGCTGTCTCACTCTGTAGCTAAAACAGAGAACTCAACACACAGGGTGAAAAGAGGAGTTGCAGCAATGTGCAGTACAACAAAAATATGGTATTTTTTGAAAATTAAACCATGTAAACCTATTCTGGTACAACCTCTAAATACAATTATGAACATGAAAATGAGCATAACATGAGCACTTTAGGCGAGAAATAGGCCAGGGGTGTCGGACTGGGGGGAAAAAGGGGACTGAGTAGCCAGGGCCCTCATGTGAGGAGGATCCAAAAGAATGCTAGAATGAATAGCTGTGGATGCGGGGAGGGGCCCATAGAAAATGCCTTTCTACGGGGCCCAGAATTTTGTGCTACGCCCCTGAAATAGGCCATGCAGTTGCTGAATCTGTCTTCATTTCAGATCAACAAAGGTCCGTTTAAAAGATTTTCGTCAGCTTTTGAGAGGCGGCAAGCTGAGCCGGCCGATTCTCATTTGCATTAAGTTGGCTGGATTCAACTTTATGAATCCTGCCTTGCACGGCTGCTCCCATAGAAATGAATGGGAGGCAGGGAAATGACGCTGACAATGGACACATACTATTAAAGTTGCGTAACAGTAAGCCGAGAGTAGAAAAAACTGTTGAAACCGTAGTGTTCAGAACAGTTGGAAATCTGAACGTTTTAGCTCACGGGTGTTTCTCTAAAATAGGTTTACCTAATTATTTTAAATTAAAACATGAAAATCCGACATTATAACATTGTAGATATGACAGAAATATATATGTCCCCTTTTAAGATTCTTTTTTGGGCATTTTTGCCTTTAATGGATGGGACAGGTGCAGAAAAGTGGCAAGAGAGAGGGGAAGACATGCAGCAAAGGGCCACAGGTCGGATTCAAACCCTGGGCCATTGCCGTAAGGACGGAGCCTTGGTACATGGGGCGCACGCTCTACCAGGTGAGCTACCAGGGCGCCCCGTCCCAATATACTTATATTTTCAACACACTCCACAGGCTGGCCTTTGATTATTGTAGGATCATGGGTATCATTTGTTTTGGATATGTTTAGCTCTAAAAAAGAATCATCACACCAACTGATAAAATCATTAACAACTGGGCCATGGCCGAGCTCATCGTTATTAAGCAGACTCACAACAACTGTGTCAATTTGCCTGTTGTTATCTTTACTTTGGCTACTTTTTGTCTGTGTACAGGATAAAAGTTCATTCAGGATGAGAGGACACAGCCCTGGGGGGGAGCCATAGGAGCATAGCGACTCAGATAAAATACCATTAACTTTCACTCTCTGTGATCTTCCCGCTAAGAAATCTAAAATCCAACCCACTTAATTATGACTCAATCGAAAGGTTCAAGTACATGTTCCATTTCCCTTACAAGCTATGATTTCACAATTTGTTCTGTTTTCTTTACAAGAGAAGTGAGGGCGACCAACCTGAAATCATTAAAAACTTTGGGACTGCTTCCTTTAGGAACGGGTATAAAATGAACTCTCTCCTTCTTGTTATATTTTATAGGCTATAATAGACAATCTTTGTTATTGTCATGAGCTTTTTAAATTTTAGTTCTGAATCCATGACTCCAGTGTTTCCACTTAGTCTTAGTTTTCAGGGGCATAGAGTCAATGGCCATATGGGGGCAACGGAAAAAGCTAAACACAGCATTGGTTTATTTAATTAATAACAACATCTTGTTTTTGGCTGTTGGTCGTGTAGAAATTTCTTGTTCAGCGTTCTGCCAACCAAGCTAGCTACCGCTAGCGTTAGCTGATAACTTGAGAGAAAGCCTGCCGTATTTCAACCAGCTCTGTGTACTTACATACATGCTGACGAACAGCACCAGTACCCGCGGTGTTTATGTCACGGGGCGGAAGTGGACGTTTTTATTTGAGCATGCTTTTATTGGATTGCTGTGTTTTTATTGTTTGCTGTGGTTTTTATCTTTTTATTGCATGCTTTTATTCTGAAATGTGAGTGTTTTTAATATCTGTCACTTCCGCCACTGAACATTTTTAGCAGGCCTAATCAGACTAATGACTTTCACCTGGGGGTGAGAGGGGGTTGATTGGCCCTAGTATAAAAGGGCAGGACCTTAGAGAAAAAAGAGGAAGAGAGGCATATGGGAAAAGCAGAGGCCCTGCTGAACATGAGGAAGGCCTGAGAGACATCCAGGAAGACATGGAGATACGACAGAACACTCGGAACGAGCGGCGAAGCAGATGGGAGATCAGACAAAGACACAAAGGGAAATAACCTTAGAGCAGCCTGAAGCTACAGTGAAGCAACCTAAACACCAAACGCTAGTGGGGGTAGTGGGAGAGTGTGGAACACTCCCTTCCGCGTAAGTCCCGTTTTTAAGACCGGTGTTAGGTGGGGATAAACGTGATGACGTGATAACAGTTGCTGAGGACGTGTTACTGGCCGGAGTGTTTTCTGTTGCAGGTTATGCCCGAGGAGTGCCGCATAAGGAGAGGAAACTGGTTGTTAGCAGAACCCTGTGGACTTTGTGAAGTCAAGACTCCCATTCTGTTTGGACTGTTTTAGTTGGTTTTAGTTTTTTTTAATTCCCTTTTTTTTTTAGTACATTTTATTGTTTTATCCTTAAAATAAATGTGGTTCCTTCACTTGTTTTATTCATTGTTTTAAAATACACCGTTTTTACTTTTACTTTTATCTGTTGTAGTTTTAAAGAGGTCCTAGGCCTCAACAAAACCTAGGTGGCGTTGTCGGCCCTTTTTACCCCTATATTTATATATTTTATCATTTTTATATATTGGATATTTTAACTTGAAATGTTTGACCCTGTCATAGTTGAATAACGACAGTTCGGTGGGTAAATGGGACATACATAGAAGCTCAAAGTCCCACTGACACCCCTTTACTATGAAAATCTCATATTTTGAAACTGCCGCTGAAAACAGGCGAATCTCAACAAAGCTGGAAGTTGACGTCAACCTCCCAAAAACCGGAACCTTTGTCAGTCCATGGGTGTATTAAGAGAACGGTCACGCCCCAACATTTACATAGGCTACACAACTGACCTGAGATCAGGTAGTTTTCCGAATCTAGGTCGCGCAGATCTCTGCTATTCCATTACAAAATTCACTTCTGAAACTTTTTTATGCGAGAAATCAACTATGTAAGGCTCAAATATGGGCGGTTTTACGAAAATGGATGGCTAATTGCAAATTCTGTTCGACTGTGTGTCGGAGTTCAGCGCCGGTGCTGCCTGTGTTACTGCCTCGCTGCCCAGCCTGCCTTCCTTCACAGACACCGGCCTGCTATGAGGTACTTGGAGCTCCGTCATGACTGGCAGCCCACAGCACTCCATACCCGCGCAAAGTCACCGTTTTTTGGATAATGGACTACTAAACGCTTGTGCTCTGACAGAGCTCCAGGGCCTGCATCTCCCCTCTTCCTGCTAGCTAAATGCCCGGTGTGTGTGAGTGAGAGCACGGTCAGCGAGCTTGTTGCACCAGCAATCTGTTACCACAGGTTCCAGTTAATCTTTTAATGTGTGTAATTATAATGTGTTGAGTTATTTAAACAAATGATTGGGGAAATAAACGCTGCTTGTCCCTGAGTCTCATTGATAGAGCCTGCGGCTGGATGTAGCTCTATCAATGAGAGCTAGCTCCTCTTAGAATTCCTCTGAAATTCACAAATATTCATTAACTTGAAATCGGACACCGTTGTTAGCTTTATAAGACCTTTAGGGAGATGTTGTATAAGTGGCGTGACGAAATTCAAACTGTAAATATACACAAATTTTGCGGAAAATGAAGCTAACTATCCGTGATTTGTAGCTAGCTACACGTAGCTAGGATTGAAGGGACAGTCATAGCTAACAAAACCCCCACTGTTCACGATAAGTCATTAACTTGAAATCGGACACTGTTGTTAGCTTTATAAGACATTTAGGGAGATGTTGTATAAGTGGCGTGATGAAATTCAAACTGTAAATATACTTTATTTATGCCGAAAATGAAGCTAACTATCCGTGATTTGTAGCAACACATAGCTAGCATGAAGGGACATTCATAGATAACTGGAACTGTGGTAAGAGATTGCTGGTGTAACAAGCTCGCTGACCGCGCTATCACTCTCACACACGCCATTTAGCTAGCAGGAAGAGGGGAGCTGCAGGCCGGGGTCTGTGGAGGAAGGCAGGCCGTGCAGAGAGGCAGCAACACAGGCAGCACCGGCAGCTGAACTCCGACACACAGTCTTACCAAATTTGCAATTAGCCATCAATTTTCGTAAAACGTCCCATATTTGAGCTTTATATAGTTGATTTCTTCTTCTTTTTCCGCCGCCATTACAAAAATTTGGCAAAACTGCAAACCCAGACGTAGTACTGAAGGAAATAATAAATAATATATATTAATAATAAAAAAATAAATATTAGTTTTACAGTCTACGGTTATTACCTTGTAAAATGTTATACCAAACGTGCAACAGTTGCCTATTTTCAACATTAATATTTTGAGAATATTTTGAGTCATGTTTCTGGCCACCAGATGAATATAAGTTAAATATATTTCCGTGCCTTTAGCGGCTGCATGCTACATTTTGTTCACTAGCTAACAGGGTCAAACACACTTTGAGGAACACTGAGGTCAAGCTTCTTGAACACAATTGAACATTTTCTTAAATTATTTGTTTTTTTCTTCAAATAAACAGCTGCCTGTTGCTTAAAATGAGTTATGAGATCAGAACATGTGAGCAATAAAACCCAAACTATGTTTTAACTGAAGCTAAAAATCCCTTTCAAAGTAAGAACTGTAGAGATAGGTGATAATTCACCACAAGTGACACCTTCCACATTACCATTGTTCCATCCATCCATCCATCCATCCATCCATCCGTCTTCGTCCGCTTATCCGGTGTCGGGTCGCGGGGGGAGCAGCTCCAGCAGGGGACCCCAAACTTCCCTTTCCCGAGCAACATTAACCAGCTCCGACTGGGGGATCCTGAGGCGTTCCCAGGCCAGGTTGGAGATATAATCCCTCCACCTAGTCTTGGGTCTTCCCCGAGGCCTCCTCCCAGCTGGACGTGCCTGGAACACCTCCCTAGGGAGGCGCCCAGGGGGCATCCTTACCAGATGCCCGAACCACCTCAACTGGCTCCTTTCGACGCAAAGGAGCAGCGGCTCTACTCCGAGCTCCTCACGGATGACTGAGCTTCTCACCTTATCTCTAAGGGAGACGCCAGCCACCCTCCTGAGGAAACCCATTTCGGCCGCTTGTACCCTGGATCTCGTTCTTTCGGTCATGACCCAGCCTTCATGACCATAGGTGAGGGTAGGAACGAAAACTGACCGGTAGATCGAGATCTTTGCCTTCTGGCTCAGCTCTCTTTTCGTCACAACGGTGCGATAGATGGAATGTAATACCGCACCTGCTGCGCCGATTCTCCGACCAATCTCCCGCTCCATTGTCCCCTCACTCGCGAACAAAACCCCAAGGTACTTGAACTCCTTCACTTGGGGTAAGGACTCATTCCCTACCTGGAGAATGCATTCCATCGGTTTCCTGCTGAGAACCATGGCCTCCGATTTAGAGGTGCTGATCCTCATCCCAACCGCTTCACACTCGGCTGCGAACCGATCCAGTGAGTGCTGAGGGTCACAGACCGATGATGCCATCAGGACCACATCATCTGCAAAGAGTAGCGATGAGATCCCCAGACCACCAAACTGCAACCCCTCCCCACCCCGACTACGCCTCGATATCCTGTCCATAAATATTACAAACAGGATTGGTGACAAAGCGCAGCCCTGGCGGAGGCCAACCCTCACCTGAAACGAGTCTGACTTACTGCCGAGAACCCGGACACAGCTCTCACTTTGGTCGTACAGAGATTGGATGGCCCTGAGTAGAGACCCCCTCACCCCATACTCCCGCAGCACCTCCCACAGTATCTCCCGGGGGACCCGGTCATACGCCTTCTCCAAATCCACAAAACACATGTAGACCGGTTGGGCATACTCCCAGGCTCCCTCCAGGATCCTTGCGAGAGTGAAGAGCTGGTCCGTTGTTCCACGACCAGGACGGAATCCGCATTGTTCCTCCTCAACCCGAGGTTCGACTATCGGCCGAACCCTCCTTTACCAGGTAGACTTTACCAGGGAGGCTGAGAAGTGTGATACCCCTGTAATTGGCACACACCCTCTGGTCCCCCTTTTTAAAAAGGGGAACCACCACCCCAGTCTGCCACTCCTTTGGCATTGTTCCAGACTTCCATGCAATGTTGAAGAGACGTGTCAACCAGGACAGCCCCTCCACACCCAGAGCCTTGAGCATTTCTGGACGGATCTCATCAATCCCCGGGGCTTTGCCACTGTGGAGTTGTTTGACTACATCAGTGACTTCCGCCTGGGAAATCGACGACAATCCCCCGTCATCCTCCAGCTCTGCCTCTAACATAGAGGGCGTATTAGTCTGATTCAGGAGTTCCTCAAAGTGCTCCTTCCACCGCCCTATTACCTCCTCAGTTGAGGTCAACAGTGTCCCATCCTTACTGTACACAGCTTGGATGGTTCCCCGCTTCCCCCTCCTGAGGTGGCGAACAGTTTTCCAGAAGCACTTTGGTGCAGACCGAAAGTCCTTCTCCATGTCTTCTCCAAACTTCTCCCACCCCCGCTGCTTTGCCTCTTTCACGGCAGAGGCTGCAGCCCTTCGGGCCCTTCGGTACCCTGCAACTGCCTCCGGAGTCCTCTGGGATAACATATCCCGGAAAGACTCCTTCTTCAGTTGGACGGCTTCCCTGACCACCGGTGTCCACCGCGGTGTTCGTGGGTTACCGCCCCTTGAGGCACCTAAGACCCTAAGACCACAGCTCCTTGCCGCAGCTTCAGCAATGGAAACTTTGAACATTGTCCACTCAAGTTCAATGCCCCCAGCCTCCACAGGGATGCACGAAAAGCTCCGCCGGAGGTGCGAGTTGAAAGTCTGTTGGACAGGGGCCTCCTCCAGACGTTCCCAATTTACCCGCACTACACGTTTGGGCTTACCAGGTCTGTCCAGAGTCTTTCCCCACCCCCTGACCCAACTCACCACCAGATGGTGATCGGTTGACAGCTCTGCCCCTCTCTTCACCCGAGTGTCCAAAACATACGGCCTCAGATCAGATGAAACGATTATAAAATTGATCATTGACCTTCGGCCTAGGGTGCTCTGGTACCAGGTACACTTATCAGCATCCCTATGTTCGAACATGGTGTTCGTTATAGACAATCCATGACTAGCACAGAAGTCCAACAACAAACAACCACTCTGGTTTAGATCAGGGAGGCCGTTCCTCACAATCACGCCTCTCCAGGTGTCTCCATAATTGCCCACGTGTGCGTTGAAGTCCCCCACTGGTGCCCCATGCAGGACTCCACTCAAGGTCTCCAAGAAGGCCGAATACTCCGAACTCCTGTTTGGTGCATATGCACAAACAACAGTCAGAGTTTTCCCCCCCACAACCCGCAGGCGTAGGGAGGCGACCCTCTCGCCCACCGAGGTAAACTCCAACGTAGCGGCGCAAAGCCGGGGGCTTGTTAGTATCCCCACACCCGCCCGGCGCCTCACACCCTGGGCAACTCCGGAGAAGAAAAGAGTCCAACCCCTGTCCAGGAGTACGGTTCCAGAACCGAGACTGTGCGTAGAGGTGAGCCCCACCAGATCTAACCGGTAGCGCTCCACCTCCCGCACCAGTCCCGGCTCCTTCCCCCACAGAGAGGTGACGTTCCACGTCCCCAGAGCCAGCGTCTGCTGCCCGGGTCTGGTCCGTCGAGACCCCTGACCTTCACTGCCACCCATGTGGCATTACCATTGTTACTATACTGTAATAAATATTGATCAGTACAGCTTTAAGATGTGCACAGTGTCATCCAGTCTTTTATATCTGGCCACACACACAGGGCCAGGGAAGGGAGCTACCCCTAGGATAGCCATAGAATCCTCAAGACATTTCTGTGATTTATTTTTTAATATGTGAATACTATCACTTTAATTTGGAAAAATTTATAAATTAATTCATTAAACAAACAGATTATGTTAAGACTAAAAACAAAAAGCCAACACAGGGGACATGATTCAGCCATTGAGTGCAGTACGCATTGAACTTTTGACCTTACTTCCACTTCCTGTTAGCCAGAGCACAATGTTTTGGAAATGTATAATAATAATCTCTATTTATAGAGCACTTTTTAAAATCCATGTTACAAAGTGCTTCACAAAACAATATAAAAACCTGTAAAGCATAGGTAAGAATAGGGCAAAAATTAAACAAGGATACAAGATAGTTCAAAAGAGGTTCAAGCTGAAATAAAAACAGGAAAGGCTCTTAGATAAAAGTATGTTTTAAGAAGAGACTTAAAGGAGATCACTGACTCAGATGCCTGAGATCCTCAGACAGAGCGTTCCAGAGTCTCAGGCTGTGACTGCAAATGCTCTGTCCCCTTTAGTGTTCAGCCGGGTCTCTGGAACAGACAAAAGATCTCTGCCCGAGGATCTCAAAGTACGTACAGGCGTGTATGGTACCAGGAGGTCCAACCGAGTCTCACGGCAGTTCGTGAAATGGTTACGTTATTTAATCTATTGATTCGTGTACACAGGGACGTTTTTCTTGTTTTTTTTCGTGGTGGCCAGCACAAAAATGGAAACTAATGTATGTAAATGTGAAGCATATGTCGTGATCACACCCCGACTACGGTAGCGAGTAATATGAAATGCCGAAAATCCACGTAAGGAGGTTGGTTGGTGTGGTGGATGGCTCAAACAATTCCAGGGTTTCAGCCTGGAGGCCTGGGATCGCGTCCCGCATGTGGCATTTTGTTTCCCGTTAACCGTCCCGTTATTGTTGCGCGTTACCTGCGGCCGTCTCCCGGCATGTGAGGCGTCCTCTCCCCGTTGTTTTTTGCCTTAACCCAACCTCCGCCATCCCGTTATTGTCGCGCGTCCCCCGCAGCCGTCTCCCGGCATCCTTTCCCCGTTGTGGGGGGGTGGTGCGCGATCACGGAAGGCTTGTATCAAGTGGATGTAACGGCAGTTTTGTTGTCATTACTTAGAATTCCTCATGGGGGAGACAGAAACACTGAGGGCCCTATCTTGCACTCAGTGCAATTGCCTTTGTACACCGACGCATGTATCATTCCTATTTTACACTCGACGCACAGCAGACTTTTCCCTCCACAGACGCATGGTAAATTAGGGAATGTATTTGCGCTCCCGGGGGCGGTTCAGCGAAAAGAGAAACGGGTTCCGGCGCAAACGTTCCCTGGTGCTAGTTTACAGTTTCAGAAAACAATTCTGCCACTGACCAGGAAAAACCTGGTCTAAAGTCAGTGGTGCTAGTCTAAAGTCAGTAGCGTGTTATTCAGATGCTATTTTAGGGGTGCATGCTTGGCCATAATGTAGCGTTTGCACAATGCGCATACACTTTGCTTCTCTCATCTACAGGGACGCAGCAGTTCCCATTTAAGCAAACCATACATAATAAAAAAGAAAAATATTACTGAAAATGCGCTTCAGGTGTTTGGATCAGTCAGGAGGCACTTTACAGTACAGTCCTCAAAAAGTCCCAGCATTCTTTGTGGCTTGTTGTGTTTTACACAACATTTCCATGAATCATGAATGTGTTGATGACATAAATGAGGAAATATTAGAGGACTTAAGGAGACGTGAGGTTGAACTACGGTGGGATTGGACACTCTGGCGGGATCTGGTCTGATATTTAGATTTGCGTCAGGCGCAAGAGTCATTCATCCCGCCGGTATAATAACAACAGCAGCCGAGATCCGCCCACAAAGCTACTTGTGTTTTGTAGTTTGATACTTGCGTTTCAGATCGTTAAAATAGGGCCTTATAGCTTTAATGCATTTGATGGGTGAGGAACAGTTTCTGATTCCCTATAGTTATCTATATTGCGATGCTCAGTGTTGGTAACTTACAGCATGAGTTTGTGATCTCAGAATCTGAGGCTGAAATGTGCACAAACTTGTGTCTGTTGCTGCCGTGGCATAATTGTGTAAAATGTTATATTTAGAAGTGTGTTAACAAAGGCAGGCTTTTGAACCTTACATCTGTATCTATTGAGCTGAATATCTCACCTTATGACATTGTAATGTAATGGAAACCCTAAATGTCAGTGCACCCTTATTGAAAAGTCAAGCAACCCTATAGCATCCGCAAAAGAAAAATCCCTGGCGGAGCCACTGAAACCACTACTTCAGTGTTACTCATGTGTAGTTAAGAGGAAATTTGGCACTACTTCTCAAGGTATCTATGCAACTCCTTGATCAAATGCAAATACAAGTCTATGTTCAAGGACTATCAGCAGTGGCATTAATGAAAGCAGCAGTGATATAAGCAGAAGTAGTAATAATGGAATAATCCTGGGGTTTATGGGAAAGTATAGTGTCCCATGACAGTCTTACTTTTTTCAGAAAAGTTTCTACTTTAACTACAGATCTCCTAAGTTGTTTCCTTAGAAATAACCAAATTACAACATAGTGAATTGAATATTCATGCTGAATACACAATATATTAACAGCTTCAGTCCAAATATGTTAGCAGGGACCTTTAAAATATGTGTCATAAACCCTTCCGCCATGAATGTGGAACAAACATTCTGCATACGCAACAGCTCAGTAGTTCACCCTAGAAAAGGAGACAGGAAACCACAGGTTCCACGTAGAGTTTCTTTCTACCAGGTTTCATCCACCTCTACAAAACTCCAGACCTCTCCTTGTCCCTCCTGAGCCTCCTCCAGTCTCGCCCAGACAGGTAGGACAGACAGACTGCATTGCCTCATTAGCCAGCCACTGTTGCATAACTCTGGTGTTTTTAATTTTTTCCAAAACCACCAGATCACATTATTTCAAATGCATGTGCTAACTGGTGTCCCATGTGACTAAAATCATTTGTAATAATATGAAATGGTTTTGTGTTTTAATTTCCTCAATGGAAGAGGGTAACAGTTTCTGTTTGAATCAGACGACTTCAGCATTAGATAGATAGATAGATACAAGAGCAGTGATCATCTGAATAATCACACGTATGCTCGGAGCAGGAATAGCCCGTAAGAGATGAGGATATTCCCTGCATCTGCCCGATTCCTTACATTTTACTCTCTGATGTTAAAACATATGTAATTTAAGTAAAATACATTTTATTAGCATGCAATTAACATGTGAAATTACCTACACTCTAATATTTATTTATAACGTAGGCTATAAATATATAAAAAGGGATGATATAACGAGAAATTGAAAACCACTGGTACAAGGGATTAATCCGAGAAATAATCTAATAATAATAAAAATGAATTAAAGTGATTTCTAAGTGAGTTCTAACAAAATCAGTGCCAGCTTTACACTTTTGCACCCTTGGTACACAAAAAGAAGAAAGATACAGTGATTCGAAATTATACATGCCTGCATTGCTTCAGCTAATTTATTATTCATCATGACCAATGATATTTTGTATAATCACTCCAAAACATGTCCCAGAAGGAGTCCGCTCGCCTGTCTCTGTGCTGCGTCATCTTGGATCTACTATGAACCAATTTCAGACCTCTGGAGTCCAAAAATGTCACTGCCCATGTCGTCACATTCATGTTGAACTATCACACAGCTGTCATGTTCAGGTGTCTAAACACTTACACATACACTTCACTGGCCATGGATTGTAGAAATATGTTGTATTGGCTCTATCAAAATTAGAATCTGATTAGATGCTATAACTGACAAAAGGAAGTTTAGTCACCAACATTCTTTGGTAACATTATTCTCACTTTTCAGGGGTTAAAGACAGAATCAAGTCAAGAAGGGAAAACATTGGGTTTCTCCCCTTCTGCCCTTAAACAACTTCCCTTATCTTGACGGAATCATCTTCCTCCACATTATCACCTTTTCATGTGGTTGGCACTGTATGAGTGATGCACTTCTCATTTCCCCTAAAATACATTCTGTACTACTACTGACAGTAGGCCAGATATATAAGTTAATACCTGTATCTGAGGTGAACAAGCAAAAAGGGGGAAGCTTGCCCCCCCAGAAAGAATTTGATTAGACTGAGGCAAAGAGAAAGTAGGAAAATGTACTTGTTCCACTTCAGCTTCACCAAGCAGGACACCATTCTGATGTCGAAAACTGGATTCTTTAATATTTCGAAATCGACAGGTGATACAGTAGCTAGGATCCGAAATTTTTGTCAAGCTCTTTTTTTCTTTTTTCACACAACTGCTGTTACTTTTTCGGTACAACTGAGTGCAACACAAATGCCTTTAAGGAAATGCTGTCTGAAAGTAGGAACCCTAGGCCCCTCCCAGACACAGATGGGTTACTATAAGCCCTCCAGTGTGTTCAAGATTCAAGATTTAAAAATCTTGATTGTCTATCATATAATGTTGTAATAAATGACATAAAATTGTCTTAAGGAGAATGTTCTCTCCTGAAAAACGCCCACATAAGACGTTTGTTCAAGCAGTAACTACGACCTGTATTTAGGTCTATAGTGGCGGCGCCCTCTAGTGGTCATAGAAGTTATGACAGCAGCAAAACAGGACGTAAGGTGAGGAAGTTTAAGAGCGCCAAGGAGGCAGGTTTGGGGGTGGATGGGTCAAACAAACACAGGACTTTCACCCAGGAGACTGGGGTTCATTCAGTCCTGTTTGAAAAGAAAAGGAAACCGGGAGTTTTAGCTTTTTCAGGTTCTGTGTAACTGTATTTTTGGTGCCTAAACTTAACTAAACTGTGACCGTTTCACAACATTAACGACGTGCTTAAAACCACGCCCGCTACATTCTCTGGTTTAGATAAGATCATATTTCCTGCCACTGCTAGGGGCGCTAATTTATGAAACGCTCCTGTGGGTCGTATTAGAGGGTAGGAATAAATGACAGATTTTGTCGTATGGTTTGGAGAACATGTTGGTCTTAGGTAAGGGCCTCACAAACAACACAAAAAACATACCGTATTTTCCGCACTATAAGGCGCACTTAAAAGCCTTCAATTTTCTCAAAAAACAACAGTGCGCCTTATAATCCGGAGCGCCTTATATATGGATCAACCTCTCAAGGATCACTGCCCCGTTGACGGGACACTGCGTCGCTGTAACCTCGATAAAACTTCCACTCATTCGCGTTTTTATAACTTTAAAGCATTAAATATTCAAAATATACAGCCATGCGACACACCAATTGAAAGCTTAGCCTCTAATGATTAATTGAAGCCCGCATACAAAGCATTAGATGATTTATATCAGTTACACAACAGTGTCGAGAGTGCATCCATACCCGTTTTCGTTGTCCTTTCAGCAACAAAGTTGTATTTTGCCCAAAACTTGATTTTCAAAAATCCACAAGAGTCCAAGGAAATGTAATATCCAAGCTTTATATTCCAAAACGATCTGTTCGCCTCACAATGTTGACATTTCTGGCCAAATCACAACGGAAAGCTTGCTACATGATCGATGTGGGCGTCGTCGTATTCCCTAGCTTCTAAGCTTTCCATTAGCCAATACGTTCAGGTTTGCCTCTGATATGGCCAATGGAAGCGGACAAGCCGATGACAACATGTCAGGGACCACGTTGAGACGATCGACCGTCTATCTTTTTATATTAAAGACCACAAAATGGCACCTTTCAAGAGACACGCTTACGACGCAGAGTTCAAGCTGAAAGCTGTCGGTCATGCAGTAGAATATGGGAATAGCAGCAGCGAGAGAATTCAACATTACCATGGGAGTGAACGGAGTTGTAAGAAGAGTTAATAAAGTTTGACTTTATCGGACTGTGTTGTTGACATTCCCTTTAGCACAGCTTCATCTAGTGGATGCATAACGCAACCCCAGTCAAACGTTTGACTGCAGTATCTTCTACCGGTATTCTATGCGCCTTATAATCCGGTGCGCCCTATATATGAAAAAAGTTCTAAAATAGGCCGTTCATTGAAGGTGCGCCTTATAATCCGGTGCGCCTTATAGTGCGGAAAATACGGTACACCTCAGCCAACGTCAAGGTGTCCTTCCAGTTGGTGGTACCTGGAATTATTTTTAATAACTACGTTCACTGTCCACAAAATAGTTCTTGGTTTAAAACTGAAGCTGCCTGATAATGTAAATTTGACTCTACAATATATATATATATATGATGTGATCAAGTTGTAATTATGTGAGCAAGCAGATATGCATTGTGTAGCCCAGTATCTTTACATATTGTTCCTACCAGCAGAGAGTTTTTGCACAACATTTTTTGAACTGAAGATCTACCAGGGAAATGTGGCTGTCTACATAATGCTCTCATCATGTAATGAGGAAGCTAAGCAGTGGGCCAATCTACAAAAACACTGTGTATTCCTCTGTGGCTCTGGGGAGAGTATCAAGTTGTATTTAGATGAAGGGAATTTGCTTTTTGTGGCAGATATAGAAATAGAAAACATATCAAAAGCAGGGTGATGTCCTGACACATGAGGGGAGTTTTTTTTTTGACAATTTAAAAAAAAATTGCAATGCAAAATGAGATGCAAAAACTTAAGTGAATGTAATGAAAGTGAGCTGTAGACCACATAAGAAGGGGGAAGTATTTCTTTCACACATCCTTCCTGTTTTGTTGTTGTCAGGCATGCTTCCCTTCTACTGAAGTCACCTTCACTGGAAGATCAAGTTTAGTCATTCTTCCTAAAATAATATCGAGTAACACCTTCATTTATTACTGTTTATTCTTCCTGTTTAAATTGCTACAGTAGGCTATGTATATGGCTATAAATAAGTGGCTATGAATACAGTCTTAGGGTTTTGGCCAGTGTGTGTGTGTGTGTGTGCCCACATTTTCACTACTACTGTTTAAACAATGTAAGAATACTTTCTGAACAGTTTTTGTACTCTCCTATTAGACAGAATATTTATACATATTCTAATCCAACTCAAATGCTTCTCATGTCATTTAGCTTTGAACAGATTTATTAACTCTGGAAATTCCAGCAGAACCACAACATTCAGTGGCCATTTTAGATTTGTGGTCATACACTGTAAAAATAATGGACGAAGCTTCTGGGCCTGAAAAGTGAAGCCAATGCTGAAGCTCCTTAAAGCTGTATTCTATCTGATATCCAGTAGGGGGCGACTCCACTGGCTCCAACAAGACAAGAAGTCGGTTTCTATAGAAGTCTGAGAATGAGAAAATGAGCCTACTTCTCTCTTGATTTATTACCTCAGTAAACCTTTTCATTATGAGTTTATGGTCTCAATCGCTAGTTTCAAGTCTTCTTCAGTACAGCATGATGTTCATTTAGTAAATGATAATAATAATAATAATAATAATAATATAATAATACATTTATTTTTTATAGCGCTTTTCTAGACACTCAAAGACCCTTTACAGTTTTGGTTACAAACAGACAAAAGAAAACAGACTAAACAGACAAGGTATGTAGACAAGGTTACATGACAGACAAAAAGAATAGGAAACATACAGTAGGTGCATGGACAAGCACAGGCAAAGCAGGAGAGGTGGGCAATGAAAAGGAGGGAAAAACTGGGAAAGTCTGTTAACAGGAAATAGCAAGTTTGGAAGTGGTGAGTTTTGAGGGCCTGTTTGAAGGATGGTAGGGTGCTTGACTGTTTGATGTGGTCGGGGAGGGTGTTCCAGAGGGTGGGTGCAGCAGCTGAGAAGGCTCTGTCACCCCAGGTCCGGAGCTTAGTCCTGACGGTCTTGAGTGTGTTAGCATCGACGGACCTGAGGCGGGTGAGGAGGTCGGAGAGGTATGGAGGAGCAAGGTTATTAAGTGCTTTGTATGTGAGGAGATGTATTCTGAAGTTGATCCTGTGCTTTGACTGGGAGCCAGTGGAGGTTGTGGAGAACAGGGGTGATGTGGTCTCGGCGGGTGGAGGTGAGAAGGCGAGCAGCTGACTTCTGGACGTATTGGAGTTTGTTGGTGATTGGGTTTGGTAGTGCGTAGAGAATGTTGTTACAGTAGTCCAGTCTGGAGGTGATGAGGGCATGGATGAGAGTCTCAGCTGCAGTGGTGGACAGAGAGGGGCGGAGGCGTGCAATGTTACGAAGGTGAAAGAAGGCGGTTTTGGTGACGTGGTTGACATGCGGTACAAAGGAGAGGGTGGGATCGAAGATGGTCCCATTTATTTAAAAATAGACGATAAAGCAGGGGATGCTTTAGGACCTGTAAATCAGGACAGAGGCTTAGCAATGCTAACCATGCTAACACTGGGGACATTAAAATAAGCCTCAACTTGTTTTTGGCTGTAGGCTCTGTGTTTTCTTTTTTTTTTCAAAACTTTATTTATTGAATTTTCAGTCGTTATTAATAAACAATACACAATGAACAAACAATAACAGTCATAAAATACCCTCCCTCCCTTAACCAACAATGGTCTCAGAGGAAAATAAGTGAGTAAATAAAATTAAAAAAAAGGCACATCATTAAGTACATTAAATGGAAACAAACAAGGGGATAATAATAATAAACAATAGCATAACAATAAAAATGCTGATAATGATGATAATATTAATAGTAATAATAATAAGATGGTTTAAAGCAGATTTATTAAAACTTGGTCACCATCCTATTCTTTCCCCCCGATTCATAACTATAGTAATCTAGCTGTGGTACAAGATTCGAGCCATTCTGCAGCAGTATTGCTGACAGTGCCAGCGCTTACCCGTATCCAGGCATATGGATATTCATGTTGTTCATAAAATTTAAGAAAGGCATCCATATCTTATAAAAATCCTCAACTTTCCCTCTTGCTACGTAGGTCAATTTTTCTAGTGCCAGACTGCAAGACATCTCCTTAACCCACTGTCTAGAATCAGGTCTCTGAGTATCCTTCCAGGTTAAGGCAATTACACGTTTGGCTTGTAACAAACAGAAATTGATCAGTTTGCGTTTCTTTGCGTTTACTGGGAAAGCTCCAGGGTATATGTGTAGTAAACACATTTTAGCTTCAATAGGAACAACCATATCTGTCAATTCAGAAGTCAGCCCTAGAACCTCTTTCCAGAATACCTGGAGTTTTTGGCATTCCCACATACAATGATAGAGAGTGCCAATTTCTTCAGTGCACTTACTACATGTATCAGGGATCTCAGGATTAAAATGATGTAATTTAACCGGAGTAATATAAATCCTGAGCAACCACTTATACTGCAACAGTTTAAATCTGGTATTTATAGTTTGGGTTTGGGCGTGAAGACATGCCTTCTCCCAGTCCTCTATAGAGATATTTACCTGAAGATCATTCTTCCATGCTCCTAAATAGGATATGGAGTTCTCCTTGGAGCCTGCTAATAGTATAGCATAAAACTTGTGACAACTTGAAAAGTTTCAATCAGCTGTGCAGTGGAACCGCCCCTTCAAGACTGATGAGATATTCTGTCCCGGTGTGTGAGAGCGGGAGGCGAGCACTTCCTGCTGGTAGTTGGATTGAGTGGAACGTGACGGAGGGGAAGCAGTACACAGGGTCAGCGGAGAAAACATAAAACGGATTTAGACAAACTGTCACAAACTGACCTCTGGCATGTAAATGGCTTACCGTGAATTTTTCGAGAGAAGAGAATGTAGGTTCTAAGGTAGTCTTAATTTGGGAATATACAAAGCTTCGAATTTGCAAATACTTAAAAAAATGTTTCTTGGGAAGGTTGTGTTTATCCATTAATTGTTGGAATGACATTAGAGTCCCTTCATTTTACAAGTCTTTTATTTTGCTTAGTCCTTTTTCTATCCAGTGTTTGAATCCCATATCACGTCTCCCTGCTCTGAAGTTTTCATTTCCCCAAATAGGTGTAAAACTGGAGAGTTTGAGAGCTTCATTTAAAAATTTGTGGGCCTCGTGCCAGATCGATATAGTATTTTTGAGGAATGGATTATGTGCATGCTGTTTGAGTATTTTGGTTGGTGCCAAGTAAAGGTACAAGTGCAGTGGCAGTTCTAATGTGTTATTTTCTATCTTTAGCTATGCTGGGCCTTCGGGTTAGGGTTAGGGTTAGGGAACTCCATTTCTCCAGAGATTCTCCTAGGCTCCGTGTTTTCATCTCAAACTTTGACCCTCTCACTGTGGGTTTTCACTTTAACAACTTTAACTGGAACAATTTGGTCATTTTGAAATGTCTTTATGTTCAGTGTTCTGCCAACCAAGCTAGCTAGCTACTGCTAGTGTTAGCTGGTAACTTAGGGTAAAGTTTGTTCTGCCATACGTGCAGATGAATGGCGCTAGTATGACTCGTTCAGAAGGGTTGAAAATCAACAACTTTAGCGTTTAGCTTAGCGCAGCTCCATTGCAACCATAAACAATGCTGGCTTGGCCTCGTCATTCTCCTCAGCTACACCCTCTTGTCAAAAATTGTCACATCCGGTTGCAAAAACAAAGATGCCTGTATTGCAAAACTCAAAGCTTCAAAACAGATTCAAACAAATTTTGAAACGTGTACCTTTTTTTTGGCCATTATTCCTATCAGTAATATTAACATTGACCTCAGACGAAGCAGGAAACACAAGCAGTCAGATACAGCTTTGAAACTAATCCCCAGTTAGTCAAATTGATTTGGAAGACAAAACAAAGGCCAACAGTAAAACTACAAAAACTGCTCCAAATTTGACCTACAGTACTTGTGTGCACATAATTGTCCTATGCAATGTGGTATTACTAGACATTTCAGGTACATTTATTTATATAAAGTGGTTTTAGCTAATATATCTTGTGTTGTTACCTGTTTACAACCTGTCTGATCGTCAGTTTAAGATATTTTGTGATCTTATGTGATATACCATCAGTGATCTAATTCAACACCTTAAGGTGATACTCCACCTAAATAATATTTTGAGTATAAGACTCACCTTCTGTAGAAATGGAATGTGGCTGGTAAAGGAGTGTAGTTACCATAAAGAATGAGAAGTCTGATCCTCCATGATGGAGTCACATAGTAGTTATGAGATTTGTGATACAACCACAAGACCTCCTTAATTTGATAACTGCTTCTATTCAGGCAACCTTAACACATAAAAAATGAAATTGAAACTGTAAAATGTGTGTGATTAAATTAACCCTTTTCCTATATATTATACATAATCTCTACCAAGAAGGTTTGTTTTTTCAGGCTTGTATGATATAATGATTGGGCTTTGGTCGTATTTCAAATCTAGAATTTCTGCCAAAGCAATTATCATTTGTTATCTATGTGAAACCAGATATAGACTTGATTCCACATGTTTGGGGTGTATGTGCAGTGCCAGGAAGTCAATCCAACTTCACACTAAAGTGATAGTGTAGGAAGGATGTATTTGTGTATGTTAGTTTTGCTTTCTCAATGCATATAGCTAGTTATTATATATTACTCTTATATGAAAGAGCAATGTCTAATGTAAAACGTGGCATATTGCAGTTGACTGTTATAGCACCAAACGTAGGAGCACGTTTTCCAGGCTGCGGGTTGCCTGTCATGATAAAGTCCCAGCTATTTTACACATCCACATTTTTCAACCTGCAGTTATCTCAATCTTACCTTAACTTTTTATCTTCTTTACCATCAACATGAGATATATGGCAACAATCCAAGCTAGTATTGATGCTGATTGATCTGAGTCGATCTCT
Organism: Perca schrenkii; assembly: GCA_025617405.1. NCBI lineage: Eukaryota > Metazoa > Chordata > Actinopteri > Perciformes > Percidae > Perca > Perca schrenkii. Next base: position 36,181,533 of record CM046800.1, on the reverse strand, counting down.
GACTAATTCTCCCCCGCATACTTAACATCCATGCTCATTCTTACTCATCTGAGTTGTTACTGCCAATTATGGTTTGTCTGTGACATTGTCATGGACACCATGTTAATCTCAATCACTATGAAAAGTATTTAGATATTATTTAATAAATATATTCATCATGAATTTTTTAAATATATTCATCATGAATTTTCAGTAATTAAACAATACTCAAAAGCCATCTTGGTTCATCTTTCCACTGTTCCAACAATCACCACTCTGGTTTGTTTGAAATAAACCCTTAATTCACCCATTTACATGTCGAGATATGCTGGCTCTATACACGCTAAAAGTCCTGATTATTTACATGGAGTCTGGTGGAGATATGCTGGCTCTATACACACTAAAAGTCCTGATTATTTACATGGAGTCTGGTGGAGATATGCTGGCTCTATACACGCTAAAAGTCCTGATTATTTACATGGAGTCTGGTGGAGATATGCTGGCTGTATACATGCTAAAAGTCCTGATTATTTACATGGAGTCTGGTGGAGATATGCTGGCTCTATACACGCTAAAAGTCCTGATTATTTACATGGAGTCTGGTGGAGATATGCTGGCTCTATACACACTAAAAGTCCTGATTATTTACATGGAGTCTGGTGGAGATATGCTGGCTGTATACATGCTAAAAGTCCTGATTATTTACATGGAGTCTGGTGGAGATATGCTGGCTCTATACACGCTAAAAGTCCTGATTATTTACATGGAGTCTGGTGGAGTTTGGTGATGGTGATTTCGGGGCTTACTCTTTAACTAAAAGCTCTATCTCTGTAGGGATCCTTTCCATAATGTTGTCACACACTTAGAATAATAATCTGAGTTTGTCAGCAGCAACAACAGAACTTTTAGTGGACAGTGAACATTTGTCCTGTAGGGTCACAATGCAGCTGACGGTTACAGCGTCCTTGCTCAAGACTGCATCATCACTTGTTTTATCATTGTACTATATTTCTATTTTGGCACACACAGGATTTTTACAACTCTTTAAGCGGAACTACTGTCCCTGCATTACCATCTGTCTATTTTTAACAAAAGGGAAGTGACACAATATAGGCCTACTGTAGATATTAACAATGACACGTCAGTTGCAGCTCATTCCTTTAATCTATTGCATAGTGCCTTGGTGAATAACTGAATGATGTGTATGTGGCTTGTAAACCCACACTTTAACATGGTTTCCATATATGTGACCCACATAGCGATGACCGGTACACCCCAACATACGTATAAACTCAATATTTAATGTGGTAAGATTGGCTAAAATGTGCATTTTTGGTTTTAAATGGGAGACTGAGTTTTTGTAGGTGCATTTCCGTATGGCAGATTTGGAGTGTATTTTCTGTGTATCCTTATCTGTGTGTGAGTATCGATAGACTTGTGGGAGTGTGTGTGCACTGAGATGCAAAAGGGGTTTCTACGGGTGTTTGTGTGTATGTGCTAATGGGATAACACAGTCATATAGGTGCCATGTGTGTAGGAGTGCGTGGTGTGTAAGATCCTCCCCGACTTTGGGTCTCTCTTCCTCGTCAAATCTCCACTCACAATGAGTGACATCACTGGAGTTTCCCAGGACGTTACTCTTTTTAAAAGGGCCACTCGCTGAGTGTCAGTCAACACACCAGAGAGATAGCAGAAGAGCTCAGCCGCACTTGAAGTAAAGGAAGGAACTCATTCAAAACAATGGAAGGGGAATGCAAGGTAGTACTGGACGCAGCTGTCGACACAGAAGCCAGGACACAGACACTGCGAGTCAAACCCAGCTCAAAGCTAACCACAGCCCTGCTGGTTTTCACACTCTGCCTCGCCGCCGCTGCTGCTGCTGTCCTCGTCCTCAACAGGCATGCCGAGGTAGGAACACAAGTCTAAGATTAGTAGAAGATTAGTCTCTGCATTATTAATGGGCCAGATGTCTCTAACAGTGAGTGGCCCAACTCACCTGAACCCAGCCATTCTAACCGTTCTTCTATGCTTCTCTTCTTAAAACAGGGCTCACGAGAAGATAAAGAAACTGGTGAGAACTTTCTCTTAATTTTCTCAAAAGATCAATATTTGTACTTTTAATTGATACTGATGGCTTTGTCACATCTTAGAACTGATAATAAGCTGAACTTGTCACACTGTCCAGGCAGTTTTCTTTATCTGTTGCCAAATCAAAACAACAGTTTTACCCTTGTTTAATTATAATAATTATTAATTAATTATTCTAAAAGTCAAACGTAAAGCTGTTGTGTTATTCCCCACTTTATGAACCTCTGTCTTCTCTTTTTTCAGATCTTCGCCACACATTGAGGCAAATTTCAAATGTCAAAGCGGCCATTCATTTAGAAGGTAAAAAAACGCAATTAATTCAGTATCTAAGAATACTTGGGGCTAATAAGCACAATGTGAGAAAATGAATAGCAGGTATATTTTTTATTAATTTGGACTGGCACTCAGGAACCCCAAGGACTTCCTAAAGATGTTTAAGGGCTTCTGAGGAGGTTCTTTGGGTTCTTACAGACATTCCATGGCTTCTTGAGCATGTTCATGGGGTTCTGGAACAACTTCTTGGGATTAAGACATTTTTTAAGGGCCCATTAAAGCAATTCTAGTCCCTTAGGTGGGTGACATCGATGTGGTAGGGCTCAACAGCAAAATGAGAAATAGTTTCATTTACTGTAGTGCAATTACTCAGAAATTACTGTTATTTATTTTTGAGCCAGATCAAAGACAAATTTCCATTGCATTATGATGGCTAATAACATTCCTTGGAATCCTTTCTGTCCTTGTTGGAAAATGTTTTAAACCTGTTTCTAAATGTTTTAAGTCTTAATTGTCAATTCTAATTTTCTCCATCACCATCTCTGCATACTCTTCAACAGGAGACTACAACCCTGACAGGAAAACCTCAGTGGAATGGAAGAATGGGGTGGACCAGTCCCACTTTCAAGGAGGGCTAGAACTCAACAACAACGAAATTGTGATTCCTCAAAATGGCCTCTACTTTGTTTACAGCCAAGCATCTTTCCGGGTCGACTGCATCAGCGATGCTGATGACACCACCTCAAAGCCCATGGTCCACCTGAGCCACACTGTGAAGCGCTGGTCCAGCTCATATGGGGGGGACGACACCAACAAGTCCTACCAGACCATCCTGCACTCTGTCCGTACTGCCTGCCAAATGAAAGCCAGCAGCGACCCGGACGAGGAGCGGAGCTGGTTCTCGGCCGTGTATATGGGAGCTGTGTTCAACCTGATGAAAGGGGACAGACTCAGGACGGTGATGGAAGAGAAGATGCTGCAGAGCCTGGAGGATGAGCAAGGAAAGACTTTCTTCGGTGTGTTTGCCTTGTGAGAACAGGTGACTGAGGGCAACAAGTGAAGATATGAATGTACACGTAGAAGGTTTACACTGCACTAAACAGTCAATGGGACATTGAGTATACAGTAGACTTTCCATGCAAAGTTTTAGCAACACATTTCAAGTTTGCAAGTAAACCAATCTATGTCATCTGTAGAGCTTTAAGAGCTCACTGTAATTTTACCATAGGTACCTCTATGGATCAATAATGTTATGTACTATGTACTTCTATCTTTTGCTGTACTGCAATGCTCAAGCTGCCATTTGTACAAATGTAGACCTACTATAACTACTGAGTATTTATTGTGTCACTACAGGCTGACAGAAGTGTATTCTAAAGTATATGTATTTATTCAACTTAACAATATCATATTTATTTAATTTTTTGTATCTATTTATTGATTATTGTGTGTTCTCATTCACAACTGTATTTTTGCTGGATTTTATACATAATTTATTTGATTATTTATTGAAATAGAAATTGATCTACATTTTCAAATAATGCAATGGTGCCTGTGGTGCTGTAAGAATGTTGGAATAAAAAAATAATTTGAAGAGAAAAATAAGTCTGTGAGGGATGTGTTCATTGCATTAGAACTAGAATGTGGAACTAAAAAATGTAAACAACAAACACAAGTTAGCTATATGCAGCAACTGGCAATGGTTAGATGAAAGCATCAACTGATGCTGGTGGGCAGGAAGTTGCAGCACAATGAACTTGTCAACCACAGCGCAAAACAACCACAGTGTTGTATGGCCTCTTATTGTGTACTGCAGAAGAAGCTGTAACATGCTTACTCAAACTAACCTTAGTGATATCATGCCACTCAGATAGTAATATTTTCAGATGTTTTGAGATAACGGTCTCTAAGTACTATTGGTAGTGGGGGCTCACAAACAGCCTTCTTTAGGGCTTTTCTTTTACCCTTTGTGTAGCTAAGTGTGGGTTGTTACTCAGCCTTATTTTTACATGGAGCTTACTAGTAATTTCAACATTAAATAGCTGTCTAAAAAACCTGTAACTGTTCGCCAGAAGAGTGCCTTGGACTTTTCTTCTTTTTTGAACTTTTGTTTTCCCGTCCAAATAGCACCTTCATTACTTCTTTAGGACCTTTTCTCTTCTTAAGAAACTGAAGCTGTCTGGTTAGATACCACTACATTTTGTAAGGTGATTAACACACATAATATTATTACACACATAATTCAACACACTTATATTTACCAGTTTAAAGCTTTAGATATACTGGCGCGCGACATTGTGGCGTGAGCATACATAGATGGCGTGAGCACTCCAAGCATGCACAGATACGTTTATGGTCAACGCTTTGTTCGACATCAGGGGGTGTGCGAACAAAAGCTGAATAAGCGGGCTCCTGGGTAGCTGACCTTGTAGAGCGCACGCCCATATATAGAGGTGTACTCCCCTCTCTCCCCCTTCATGTCTTCAGCTGTCCTATACAAAGGCCTAAAATGCTGCAAGCAGCGTTGGATGAACCCTCGCTCCTCTGGGCGCGTCGGGGTTACTGGCACATACCGATCCACAGTCGGACACAGCGCACGCGGTGGAGTGTGCTTAAATTGTCACCAATGAAAAAGGAACTCTCTGCTGAGTTCAATGATACCTCACATAAAAGTCTATGATAAACGGGTCTCCATTTATGAAAGGGGCGTGGCTTAAGCATAGGGGGCGGGCCAAACCATGACCAATGACAAAGGAACTCTCTGCTGAGTTGATGATGTTTGTCATATAAGGCTGATTTCCTGTTGCCAGCAGAGGGCGCTATAACCAAAACTCAATTTTTCTTTATATATGTCCTCAGGCCTGGACCCTTGTCAAACGTGAGAAATTTTGGCCAAATTGGACAACGTACACTCAAGTTACAACAACTTCTTTATTCATCGATTAATGCTCAAAATGGCCGCCATGCCACGCCCACCCCGTTGGTTGAAATCTCAAGCTTTTAATAACTCTTCATCATTAAGGTCTTGAGATGGCACAAAATGAATTTGAAGTCAATCGGATGAAATCTCTAGGAGAAGTTTGTTAAAGTCTAGCACCTTGACTTTTAGGCCTACTTCCTGTTGCCACTAGGGGCTTTATGACTTTGAGTCAATATCGGTCTGCAGATGTCGTCAGGGTTGGACTCTTATGAATCCTGAAAAGTTTTGAGCCAATTGGACAATGTACACTCAAGTTACACGACTTCCTGTTTCGATGTTCAAGCTTTTAATAACTTTTCATCTTTAACGTCTTAAGATGGCACAATCTCTATCTCTAGGAGGAGTTCATTAAAGTACATGTAGAAATGGCCAAAAACGCACTCATTTCGTACAATCAATTCAAAATGGCCAACTTCCTGTTGGGTTTAGGGCATTACTCCAATAAGCGTTTTCGTACATCTTTACATGATACATGTGTGTACCAGATTTCGTTAGTCTACATGAAACGTACTGCAGGGGCTCAATTTTTTTAACTTTGTAGGGGGCGCTAGTGAGCCATTTTGTCACGCCTATCTACGAAACCCTTTAAATATCAAATTTTTCACCAGGCCTGATGCCTGTGTAAAAGTTGGTGAGTTTTTGAGTATGTTAAGCTCCTCAAAAAGGCGATTAATTGGGGAGAAGAATAATAAACGGATCAGTTTCAATAGGGCTTTGCCTGCCGACGCTGTCGGCGCTCGGGCCCTAAAAAGCTGAATAAGCAAGAAGTAGTAGAAAAGAAGAAGAAAGCGAAGTAAAGGAAAGCAGGCTGCCTGGCAACAGTAAAACATCGACGTTTACATTATATTTATTTACTCTAAATATTAACCTGTCGTTGATCTCCAAATCTAGGCCTAAATTGTCTGCCTCAGACATTGTTAAAAACACTATTTCTATAAATGCCTATTTTCAGCTTTGACAAGTGATCTAATGTTTTTTCACATTCACACACACACAAAATGGTTCTTCTTTTCCCAGTGTGGTGTCTCTCTCTAACCACATATTTAGGGCTGTTTGACTCCCTGTGGTCTGTGCATGAAGACTCATACAGATGTTTGTAGAGAGGCGAACCTGCTCGACCAGTCTTCCCAGCTGACCATGTTGAACTAAAGCGTAGCATTCAGAGGTGCGCGACCACGAGCCGCGACAACTTGCGGAGCCTTCGGCTGGAAACGATTGTTGTGATGTCTTTGCATAGCTCCGTACGGCTGCCGTAAACCTAGCTTGACTTGTGTTGCTGTATACCAAAGGATACCAAAAGGATGAACAATAACATTGGTAAAGTCTCTGGAAGGAGCCTTGGCTTGCTGCCGTCGAGGAAAAGTTTAGACTTTTAGTATTAATATTTAATTTGGGCAACTGTGGTGTATCATTGTCAATGCTTAAGATGAAGCCAAGGTGGAATTCCTGCATGGAATGCTCTGCTGAAATATATAAAATTCCCTTAATGAAACTGATGTTTTGAGTAACTTGGTAGCTCAGAAAAGTTGCACTGTAGTCAACATTTACAGTAGTCAAAAAAAAATTCTCACAATTTCCAAAACAAGCTCTTGCTCTGCAGCTGTCCATCCCTATGCTCAATATGTTTTGAACATTTTCTTGTGACGTACACAGTTTGTTGCCAGAATCCTACCTGACTACAACTACCGAGCCACAAACTTTATAGTGTCACCTTTTACGTCAACAGGGGGTTAGTATTTAAAGCCACTGAAAGACATTAAGAATTCAAACAATTGTAAAGATGTAATAGAAAAAATTGCATTTAAGCATGATTCCTTCTAATCTTATGTTTTATTTGTGTTTTAGTTTTTCTTACAATACTGAAAGGGAGTTTATCTCATTCTCAATCTCAATTGATTCTGATTCTGCTTAACTAAGTAGGAGCCACCAAGTCTGGAGACGAATGCGTATGGTATTCGTTTGAACCGATAAAGGTACAAAGTCACAGTAAACTATCTTTCTCTCCAGATCCGTTCCTCCCTTGCCAGCTGAGATGTGCGGGGCATGTGACCTCAGGGTGAAATTAGGGCACAGGGATTAGATGAAGTGGCTCCATGATGTCTCTTGATATTTAGCAGTATCTTTATCGTCTAAGTTGCCTGTGAGAAATGCAAAGTCATGTTTAGACCAGAACATGTGTGATTATCACTCCCCTTTTCTCTGTTGTGCATATAAGCTCAGTGTTCCTGTTCACTCATTGAAGAAACTTTTCCACGCTGGGCTGCTGTCTTTTGTGAAATGTATGTTCTTCCTATATTTGCAAATATATTTTTAATAAAATACAAAAACCTAACTTGGTTTAGTCTTCGATTGTCTTATTTGTTTCACTTTTCTAAACTTGTAAAACTCTACCCCTGCTGCAAGAAACTTCCACTACAAAGCTTTAACAGGCTTTAAGGTTCTTCATTTCCTGTGGTTGTGTGGTCTAAGACTTTCTTGAACTAAGTGGAAAATGTCACTGAAGGGTTAGCGGCAGTGGACTGCTTCTCCCACTTGTTAATTGGTAGGAAATTGGTAGCCCAAATTTCTGCCTTTCATATGAGCTGAAAAATTATGTAAACCACACGGGAGCATCCTTAGGGTGAAAAGTTGTTTGACATCCTGATACCCACAGTATTCATTTGTACCTCTTACTTATTCCACATAAGCTCTACTACTATTTCAAGGAAAAACACAAAAGAGTATCACCAGTTAAAGTAAAAAAGTTTCCAGTGGAGTTACTCAACAGCTTCACTGAGTGGAAGGGAGGAGGGGAACTCCCAGGTAATCTGGTAAACCCCCTGCTTCCTCCTCCTGCAGCGTACAGAGCAGCACCACACACCAGCAGTGGAAAGTATCTATTTCAAGGTGGGATTATACTGGGCTTCCAGTTTGCTGTCTCAAAATCAATTCTTTCAGTTTCTCTTCTATAATCACTTCACTTTTTCAACGTACTTCATATTCAAATCCTTTGTTTATTAAAGACTTCAGGAAGATGCTAAATGCAAAAACTACAACGAATGACAACAAGACAACTCATTTCACCTCTTATCTCTATTGTATAATCTGTTTATGTGCATTTCTGTTTGTATAAGAAGGGGAGATTGTTATTATTTTATTTTTCATATATGGCCCATGGTTGCAGCACCTGTACTCTCTGTTGTAGAGCTGTCTCTTTAAAACCCTTCCTAAAAAGCTCAGCTCTCCAGCATGTGATCAAGATACCACCCTATCCTGTCTGACCATTGTCCAATGGAGCTAGAGAAACAGAAACATTGACCCTGACGCGATTCAAACACACAACCTTCTGATCTGGAGTCAGACACACTACCTTTGCGCCACAGAGTCTGAAAACCAGTTAATGAAAGTCAAACATATTATATAGAAGATGTAGTAGAGAGTAAGCTTCCTTCATAACCACAATAGTTTAATTTCAAATTTCTACCTCAAGAAACAAAGGCTAGCCCTGTGCTAACTTAATATAGCGTGCTAAGTAGCAGCAGATGGAGCATCAGAGTGGCAGTTAAGAACTGAAACACTATTAGGGCTCTCAAGTTTTGAACAGAGTTCAGAGTGAGATTTTGGCGGCAGGGGTTTGGGTGGGGATGGGTGTCTGATCTGATAAATGACACATAAATTCGTACAAATAAAAAAAATGTTTATTTAATTCAGCATTTCTTTGTGCTGGATAAAATATAATGAAATAGCCTAGGCCAAAGGTTTTCATAATGGGGGCCAGGAGGTTGTGCAGTAAAAATAAAAGGAAAGAGAAAACTAAAAATATTCCAAATTATTATGGGCATTGTTATAAAAGTATTATGGGTAGGCCTATTATAAAATGGGTATCTTTATAAAAAATATAAAACTGTCAGAGTAGCCCTGCAGCCGATTCAACATGTAGCTATAATAATAATAATAATAATAATAATATTAATAATAATAATAGGCGCAAAAGCTACCCAGTGTTTCCTCTATGTTGATTTCTGCCACCACAGTATCAGAAATAGGGCAGACGCACAACAGGGTTTCCGCTATGTACATGTAGTATATAAAGTCATAATAACACGACTCTACAGAGCCGTGTGCTCTACCTCAGGGGTCTTCAACGTTTTGAAAGCAAAGGACCCCTTAACTGAAAGAGAGATGGCACAGGGACCCCCTACTACATATATTGTATAAAAGTAAGTTAAACTGGGCGTACCATAACTTGTACGGCGCTAGAGCCTTTTTTTGCCAAGCTATTCAACTAGCCTAATAATTGGTGGCATGCTTTTATAAATCTTATTTTCATGTTAAACATACATGTGGCAAAGTTAATCCTTAGGATTAACTGTATATATGTGGATGGCCTTAGTGACTACCTCTCCTATAGGCCAGATAGCCTATCATCAGTGGGGATATATATTTGCTAATACTTTTTAATTTTGAAAAAAACTTTTGAAAATTAACAATAATTTGGAGGCCCCCCTGCTTTGATTCTGAGGACCCCCTAGGGGTCCCGGACCCTCCGTTGAAGATCCCTGCTCTACTGAACTCAAGCGAACTGTCATCCTCTCTCTCCCCTCAACTGGAACAGTGACAGGAAGTCATCACTCGCAAAGTCATGGCAACCAGATAAACAACAGGGCAAGTACACCGTACTACACCTTATATACTGTCTATGGAGTACACCGGAGTACACCTTATATACTGTCTATGGAGTACACCGGTCACTCAATCTCAGGCAAAGTCACAAAGAGCGACGAAAGCCACAACTTAAAATCGGCACTCACTCAGCCGGTGCGTGGCAGGCACTAGAGGCGCCTGGATTTAGGTGGGCCTCCAGAAAACTGGATGGGCCAATTAAAATAAGCCAAAGAAATGTATTCAGGTTCCCCCTGCATTCAGACAGCCAGACACTAATAACGTTAAGACACTACTTGCCTTGCTGGTGTGAGGGGGGGGGGCTATGGGAGGACTTGATGGGGAGAGGGCGGCCGAGCAGGATGGTAACTCGTCACTTGTAACCGCGTTACTAAATGGCAGGAGTTCCCTCCTCCTGCTCCTCGCAGCGTTTCTTGCTGAATTTAAATGAAAACAAGATGCTTCTCTTTGCGTTTCACATTATTTATAATCATTGAACGTGCCTTTGGAATTACGAAAACCCGCTTCAGGTGCATCTTTTTAGAAGCACTTGAAGTACATCCACTGTTTGTCCCTAAGGTAATAAATCACTGCAATATTTCTGTAGTGAATTTCTTAATCAAATCATAATATCCTATTCAAAACAACAGTTAATGCTTAACAACTGCTAGTCACACTATCTTCTGTGTTCATGTTTTTTCATAAAGTCATAAAAGTCATAAAATCAACAAAGTCTTGTCTTCTTTGCTCTTCCTTGTGCACAGGGGGTAGCGGTGTGTGTAATTTTACACAACATCTGTGTTGTTGTCGGGGATGAGCTGCAAGAGGCTGTGGAGGAGGACGACAACCAGCTCCCTCTGGAGCGTGATGGTGGGGAGAGCCGGAGTGGAGCAGCTTGGCGGGCCACGCTGACCAACGACGTGTCTGAACTGCATGAGGCACCTCTGGACCACGACTATTTTTCCCAGGTGAATAATTAAATGTGTGGAAGATGACACATCTAGCTAGGTACATGAAAGAAAAGAAAGTTTGTTCTTTCTATGACTATTAAGACAAATAACATACTTCAGAGTTACCAGCTGGCAATTATCCTTAAACTACTGTAACACTGTAACCAACATATGAAAAGTCATTTAACAACACCATTGGTAAACACCCATACACAGTCAAGAGGGTAAATTAAATATACTTAATTTACTAGTGATGTACTTTATTATGGTCTTAACTGACAATAATAAAGTACATTACTAGTACATAAGTATATTTAATTTACCTTCTTGATACAATATTAAATATACTGCAACTGTTTTAGATACGTTAGATGCAATTATCATCTTACAGGACAGATTGGATTACCACTGGACTAACCTGAACTTTCTTCTTCTGTCTGCAGTCTTGAAGCAAAAGCAGCACCGACAGCTGGGGCTGATGGCCCCATTGTTGTTGTTGGTCTTGTTGTATATAGGTGTAAATGTTTAAAGGGGTGATAGAATGATTATATAGGCTATTTCACACTGCTCGTTATGGTCTCCTAATGGGGTATGTAACATTGGTTGGGCTGAAAATGGCCTGGTTGATATTTTATTGGCCCTTATGCATCCCTGTGTTTTGGCCCTATTTGTAACAAGAGCTTTTCTTCCAAATATGGTATGCTCATGAATATTTAGATGAGCTGTGCGCTGATTAGTTGAGCGAATCCCCCATACACACACATTAGAGACGCGCGCTGATTGGTTGAGCGAATCCCCCATACACACACATTAGAGAAGCGACAGAATCTCATATTCCAAACACTGCAATGTTTCATTACCAAATTCACTTCTGAGACTTTTTTATGCGAGAAATCAACTATATAAAGCTCAAATATGGGCCGTTTTAGGAAAATTTATGGCTAATTGCAAATTTGGTAAGACGTGTCGGACTTTAGGAGCTCCGCACAGTCTGATGAGAAAGCTGCAGTCTGCTGGGCTCCATACCCAGGGCAAAGTCACCCTTTGTGGATTATTGCACTACCGGGGCTCCGCGGCCAGTTGACGGCATAACTATAATATATTTACAGTTTGAATTTCGTCACGGCACTTATATCACAGCTACCCCAAGATCTTACAAAGCTAACGTTGTGTCCGTTTTCAATGTAAGGCATTTTTATGAATGTCAGGCGTTTTGTTAGGAGGAGCAGCTAGCTAGCTATATGTCCCATTCAATACAATGGGAAAAGATCGCTGCTAGCTAGCTACACTTTCGGCATAACTATAGTAGCTATATTTACAGTTTGAATTTCGTCACGCCACTTATATCACAGCTATCCCAAGGTCTTACAAAGTTAAGAATGGTGTCAGATTTCAATTTAATGAATTTTTGTGAACACTAGCTAGGGGTTTCGTTAGCTGCGACTGTCCCTTCAATCCTATGTGTACAGATTGCGGCTAGTTAGTTTAATTTTCGGCATAATTCGAGTAGCGGCGAAGGCCCTATTGAAACTGAAGGAATTATTCTTTCTTTCTTCTATTATTATTATTTTCCCGTCAAATGAATTGGCTTTTTGAGGGCCTTAACATATTCAAAAACTCACCAAATTTGGCGGTCGCATCAAGTCTGGTGAAAATTTACGTATTTTAAGGGTTTCGGGAATAGGCGCACAAAAATGGCTCGCTAGCGCCCCCTAGAAAGTTAAGAAAATTGAGCCCCTGCAGTGCGTTTAACGTAGACTCACGAAACTTGGTACACATATGTAACATGTCAAGATGTACAAACAACTTCATTAGAGCCATACCCTAAACCCAACAGGACGTCCGCCATTTTGATTTCAAAGTTCCAAATTAGTGCGATTTTGGCCATTTCCACATGACGTACTTTAACGAACTCCTCCTAGAGATTTAATCCGATCACACTTCAAACTCGGTTTGTGCCATGTTAAGATGTTAAAGATGAAAAGTTGTTAAAAGAAAAACTTTTCGTCATAGGAAGTGGCCGTGGCGGGGCGGCCATTTTGTGCGTTTCGCCGCCGAAACAGGAAGTGGGTGTAACTCGAGTGTACGTTGTCCGATTACCTCGAAACTTTTCAGGATTCATAAGAGTCCGACCCTGAGGACAAATAAAGGCCGATATTTACTTAAAGTCATAGCGCCCCTTAGTGGCAACAGGAAGTAGGCCTAAAAGTCAAGGTGCTATACTTTAACGAACTCCTCCTAGAGATTTCATCCGATGGACTTCAATATTGGTCTGTACCATCCCAACACCTTAACGATGAAAAGTTATTTCATTTTGTATTTGTGAACATTAAGGGTTTTGTTAGCTGCGACTGTCCCTTCAATCCTAGCTATGTGTTGTTATGGCTGTGGCTAAGACCCAGAACACGGAGTATCACACACAGACACAGAGAAAAACGTTTAGAATGTCTTTAATGAAAGTCACAAACGAAACTCAGCAGCCTGAGACAGTCAGCTGCGCTGGTGGAGGAGACAGGACTGGAACGGCGTGGGCAGAGCGTGGCGTGTCCAAAAACAACTTTCGCAGAGATCCAAACGAGGAGATGAAAAGGTTGAGGACCGAAAGTCTGGCGGCACAGCAGTCGTAGGCACAGGTTGAGTGGGGTAGGTCTGGATGAGAGGACAAAAACAAGGTAAGCGGAGTACGAGGAACAACACATGAGGCAAAAACTTAAGAGCACGATTACTGGGAGCCAAGTTACCACTTTGGTAGCTGTAACGATCTGGCGCCGAAGACAGGTTCCAACCAGGTCTAAATACTGCAGCAGTGATGAGAGAAGCAGCAACAGCTGAGTAGACAGAGATTGCAGGATAGCCAGCAGCCGTGCAGGTAGGTGGATCACCCGGCCACGCCCCTTGACCTACTTACAGCCGCTCCAGCAACAGACACAGGACAAGGACGACAACACACACCCAACCGCTCCCATAACATGTGTAGCTACAAATCACGGATAGTTAGCTTCATTTTCGGCGTAATTCGAGTATATTTACAGTTTGAATTTCGTCACGCCACTTATATAACCTCTATATAACCCCAAGGTCTTACAATGGTGTCCGATTTCAATTTTATAAATTTTTGTGAATTTCAGAGGAATTCTAAGAGGAGGTTAGCTAGCTCTCATCGATAGAGCTAGCTCCATCCAGCTGCAGGCTCTATCAATGAGACTCGCAGACAAGAGGCGTTTATTTCACCGATCGTTTGTTTAAATAACTCAACACATTATAATTACACACATTATAAGATTAACTGGAACCTGTGGTAACAGATTGCTGGCGTAACAAGCTTGCTGACCGTGCTCTCACTCACACACACGGGGCATTTAGCAGGAAGAGGGGAGTTGCAGGCCCTGGAGCTCTGTCCAGGCAGCGGCGTTTGGTAGTCCACTAACACACAAAACGGTGACTTTGCGCGGGTATGGAGTACTGTGGGCTGCCAGCCGTGACGGAGCTCAATCGAGCTCACAGCAGGCCGGGGTGTGTGAAGGAAGGCAGGCCAGGTGGCGGGGCAGCAACACAGGCAGCACCGGCCGCTGAACTCCGACACACAGTCGGACAAAATTTGCAATTAGACATACATTTTCATAAAACGGCCCATATTTGAGCTTTGCATAGTTGATTTCTCGCATAAAAAAGTTTCAGAAGTGAATTTTGTAATGGAATAGCACAGATCTGCGTGACCTAGATTCAGAAGACTACCTGATCTCAGGTCAGTTGTGTAGCCTATGTAAATGTTGGGGCGTGACCGTTCTCTTAATACACCCATGGGCGTGACAAAGGAACAGGTCCTGAGATGCTTACGTAAGCTTCTAGCTTTGTTGAGATTCGCCCGTTTTCAGCGGCAGTTTCAAAATATGAGATTTTCATAGTAAAGGGGTGTCAATGGGACTTTGAGCTTCTATGTATGTCCTATTTACCCACCGAACTGTCGTTATTCAACTATGACAGGGTAAAATCGGTTTTGCATTCTATCACCCCTTTAAGTTGTTGTATAAAGTTGTAGATATGAGAATGTTGTTTGAATGAATGTTTTGCTTCATGTATTTAGTTGTCAATATAGAAATGTTTAAATAAATATTTTTTTGTAACCAAGATGAAATGAATGTTTTTGTAGAGCTTGGAATACCTAACCACAAACCGTTGTAAATAAGGGTGAAGATATTGTTCAATACTTTGTTCTAGGTTTCACATGCTAGTTATTTGTTACTTACCAATTTTTTTCTATTGCAGTCTAAAGAAACAATACGGTTTTTTTTTTAGTTTATATTAAATAATTAAAAAAGGGGCAAAGACAAAACCAGTTAAATTTAATTTACTTTATTTTTCCGCCAACCTCTCCAAAAACAAAAAAAAGCCTCCCTCTGGTATCTGATGTCCTCCTTCAGTAGCTGTAGGAACGGATCCTCTCTCTCCCTTCTCCTCTTCTCTCCTCTGTTCCCTGCTCTCTCTTTGCTGCTGTCTCTCTCCTCCTCCTTCTCCTCCTCATCTCTCCCTTCCTCTACCTCTGGTGCAGTGCTTAGCCCTGGTTTGTCCTCTTGGATCGAGGCAACAAGGCAGGGGGGCGAGACTGCCGCAGACTGCCCTAATGCCTCATCCATGAGGGCAAACCAGAGCCAAGTTGCTGCTGTTGTCTTGCCATCCTCTGTCCCCTGACCTGTAGCATTCCTAAACAGTGAAGATCAAAAGGTTGTTGTGATGATGTATTACTACTATAGTACACAATACTGCATCTAAACTTACTGTCAGCTGGCCCAAGTCTGTCAGGTTTACATCCAAGGCTTACTTCAAAAATCACAAGTTACATTAAAATGTGCAACAATTATGTCCATACATTAATACCCCCAAAGTACAATATCTCCCACCTTGTACTTAGTTTTTAAGTTGTCCCACTTCTTCTTGGCCTGGGCGTGGGTGACCCTCCCTCTGATCCCCATCTTCTCCAAAATAACCCTATGTGAATGAGGGGGGGAATAAAAAGCAGATTACACAGCTATTACTTCTGAACATTAAACAATAGTGTAGCTTCTCACCGATATCCATTCGCCGCGGTGTCCCTCCCCCCGGTAAACAGCTGCTGTTTATCAACACAGAGACATATGAACGTCTCCGTTTGTTCTTTGGTCCCTCTTAAAAAAAGACGAGAAAGCTATCAGTATAACGCTGTGGATGGTATAATATTAACGTTACATTAGTTTGTACAACTTATCTAGTGATTTATAAAAGAAATGCCGATGACGGCAACCAAGCTAACAACTGTTAGCTAAATGACAGGGCCGGTTCAGTTAGCTAGCTAGCTAGCCTACCGTTAGCTCTTGAGGTATCTAGCTAATTATCAATAGCAATTTGTACTGGCATTTAAACGTTAAACTTTATTTTTATGTACTACCGTTTTAACAAATGTACAGTAACGTTAAACACTAAAGATACTTACATTTAAAAGCATATTGCCCCGTCACTGTTCCAACGCTTTGGTCCGCCATTTTTTTAACGAGCCAGCAAAGCCGCGCGCATAGGATTGTGGGTGATTTAAGAGCGCGAAGGATACACATATGCATCCTTTGCTGTCTATGGGAAATTCTCAGAACGAAGGACTCAGTCCTTGGAGGAATTCGGAGGATCCTCAACATTGGAACGGTCCTTCGACGGACGTCGATGACGTAGCATCCTCGAAATTCCGGCTTCGAAAGGATCCTTCCTTGACATTGAGAAACAACTACTGTTGCGATTTCCCGGGGGAGAGCCCTGCCTCCTTGTGATTGGCTACCCAAAAGAAATTAAAAGTACACAGGCCAAGAAAGCTTACAAATAGAGCTCAACAGCGGGTTCCGGAAGTAAAAATACGAAGCAATTTCTCCATTGACAAATTGGAGTATAAGCCATAAAATGGTAACCGTCGATGGTAGACTTAAAACCAGCATGCCGACGTGACTAAGCGATTGTATATGTTCATACAGACGCCAAAAATCATGGAGCACCAACCTTGTTTTGAGATAAACGTCTTTTATTCGCGATGTCTTGAATAAGTACTTCATTACCCACAGTCCTGAACAATGCCACAGTGATGCCTCTGATTGGTGGAACTCATGCTGGTGAGGAGGGGGGGGGGTCAGTACCTGATCTGTGCTGCCTGCACGATCCGTCACGAGGATTTACAAAACTGCACGAATCACGATCTGTTCCACGCTTCTGCCGTCAGCTAATTGGGCTAACCGCTAGCTGACTGAGTGATTCAGTCAAAAATAACGTTAACTCAAACTAATCAGAATCAGAATCAGAAATACTTTAATAATCCCAGGGGGAAATAATTTTTGTTACAACTCCAGATATACAAACACAACCCGGTCTCACGCCAGGTCGTGTAATAGTCACGTTATTTTGATTCATAAATTCGTGTACAGGTTACGATTTTGACGTTTTTTTCGTGTATATGCAACGACTTTTGAACGTGTATAGGTCACGCTTTTCGAACCTGCTCTGGGGGACGCGACTACGGGGAAATGAGGCGCCACACGCCGGCCAAAACAACGGGACGGGCCGCTACTCGCGATCGGGGAAATAAGGCGCCACACGCCGGCCAAAACAACGGGACGGGCTGCCACTCGGGCCACCACCACACGAAAAAAACGGCATTTACATAACCTGTCCACGACTTAATAGATTACAATAACGTGACTATATAACGACCTGGCATGAGACTGGGCTGACAAACAACATATACAAACAACATATATTATCCAGACTTTAACATATATATTAAAAACAAATACACAGTAATAATATATAAAAGATCAAATGTACAGTGTTAAAGTGCAAAAAGTGCAATAAAAAAGAGAAATGACTGTCAGTGTTTGAGAGATTACAGAGATGGGGTATTCGACTCTCCGAGGGAGGCGTTGTAAAGTTTAATGACCACAGGCAGGAAGGATTTCCTGTGGTGCTCTGTGGTGCATCTGGGTGAGAGGAAACTTCTGCTGAAGGTGGTCCTCTGCTGGGCCAGTGTGTCATAGAGAGGGGGGGAGACATTATCCAAGATGGACTGAAGTCTGGACAGCATCCTCCTCTCAGCCACGGTCGTCAGTGTGTCCAGCTCCTCCCCCACGACATCACCAGCCCTCCTGATCAGTTTGTTCAGTCTGTTGGTGTCTGCGACCTTCATCCCACTGTCCCAGCACGTGACAGCGAAGAAGAAGATAGCACTGGCCACAACAGACTGGTAGAACATCCTCAGCATCGTCCGACAGATGTTAAAGGACCTCAGCCTCCTCAGGAAAAAGAGTTGACTTTGGCCCTTTTTGTAGACAGCCTCGGCGTGTCTGGTCCAGTCCAGCTTATTATTTAAGTACACCCCCAGATACTTGTACTCCTCAACAGTGTCCACAGGGACCCCCTGGATGGAAACAGGGGTCCCAGATGATTTTGCCCTCCTCAGATCCACTACGAGCTCCTTCGTTTTTGTCACGTTGAGCTGCAGATGGTTCAGCTCACTCCAAGTGACAAAGTTGTCCACAACAGTCCTGTATTCATCCTCATCACCCTTTTCTATGCAGCCAACTATTGCTGAGTCATCAGAAAACTTCTGAAGGTGGCAGAACTCAGTGCAATAGTTGAAGTCTGAGGAGAAGAGGGTGAAGAGGAAAGGAGAGAGGACAGTCCCCTGTGGAGCCCCAGTGTTGCTGACCACCCTGTCAGACACAGTTCTTTAGGCGTACATACTGTGGTCTGCCCACCTGCATCGCAGTCATCTTCTCACCCAGTAGAGCCGGACGGATGGTGTTGAAAGCACTGGAGAAGTCAAAGAACATGACTCTCACAGTGCTCACATGCTTGTCCAGATGAGTGTAGACTCTATTCAGCAGGTAGATGATGCTCTCCTCAACTCCCAGGCTGGGCTGGTAGGCCAACTGTAGTGGATCAGTGAAAGGCCTCACCATAGGCCTTAGCTGCTCCAGGACGAGTCTCTTGAAGGTCTTCATGATGTGAGAGGTCAGAGCCACCGGTCTGTAGTCCTGAGGGACGCGGCGTTTTTGGCACAGGAACGAGGCAGGACGTCTTCCACAACACAGGGACCCTCTGTAGGTGCAGGCTCAGGCTGAAGACTAGACTAAGGCTGAATCCGAATCCTCCCCTTATCCCTTCCCCTTTGTCTTATCCCTTGTTGTGCCCGTTCATGTGAGAGCTAGTACTGTCCGAATCCTCGTCTTGATCGAGGGATAGGGCTTAGGGGGAGGGTCAGATGTCCCTTCCGACCAAGTAAGGGCGCAAGCTTACTTCACCAGCAGGGGTACATTGCATACATTGCACAACAAGAGACATGGCTGCCAGGTCGACCAGAGAGACCCATAAATGTAAGTATTCTCGGCTTAAAAAATGTATTTAAAAATTACGACGGTGTTGTTTTGTGCTCTACACAGTCCTGTACGTATATAGCTGAAACCATGATCGTAATTGAAACGTTTTTAAAAATCGCTAGTTTGCTATGCTAATGTTACGTTGCTGATTTGCACAACAGCCCCACATTTAATTTGAATGGACTCCATGCATATCTACAGTTTTTTGTACACGTCCAGTCCTGCTAGCTAACGTTAGGTGCTTTGTTCTGGGGGGGAGAGACAACTCTAGCTAGTCACAATGTGTTTTATTTTGGGGGGAGACGTAACTGTAGCCACTAGCTAGCTATGTGCTTTGTTGTGGGGAAGGGGAGACATACATATTTGTCGTTTTTCTGTACAAGTCCTGCCCTGCTATGTGCTTTGTTGTGGGGGGGGGGAAAGACAACTGTAGCTAGGCGTAAATATTATTTTGTCGTTTTACTGTACATTTACCATCCTGTGTCACACAGGGACGCCAGAGGAAACCCGGCAGCTGATCCACTTTAGGTCTGAAAAGGAACCACTGTTTCTGAAATCCAAATATGCTGCAAAGCAACTTTGGGAGTGAGTCATGCATTCATTATTGTATTGGTACTGTATATTTGTAACTGTTATAATATTGTAATCATTTGTAATTCATTCCTGTTCATTTACATGTACATTGTTGTTATATATATATATATATATATATAGTACAGGCCAAAAGTTTGGACACACCTTCTCATTCAATGTGTTTCTTTATTTTCATGACTATTTACATTGTAGATTCTCACTGAAGGCATCAAAACTATGAATGAACACATATGGAATTATGTACTTAACAATAAAGTGTGAAATAACTGAAAACATGTCTTATATTTTAGATTCCTCAAAGTAGCCACCCTTTGCTTTTTTTGATAACTCTGCAAACCCTTGGTGTTCTCTCAATGAGCTTCATGAGGTAGTCACCTGAAATGGTTTCACTTCACAGGTGTGCTTTGTCAGGGTTCATTAGTGGAAGTTTTTCCCTTATTAATAAAAAAATCAAAGGGTGGCTACTTTGAAGAATCTAAAATATAAGACATGTTTTCAGTTATTTCACACTTTTTTGTTAAGTACATAATTCCATATGTGTTCATTCATAGTTTTGATGCCTTCAGTGAGAATCTACAATGTAAATAGTCATGAAAATAAAAAGGAAACGCATTGAATGAGAAGGTGTGTCCAAACTTTTGGCCTGTACTATATATATATATATATATATATATATATATATATATATATATATATATATATACATATATATACATATATATATATATATATATATATATATATATATATATATATATATATATATATATATATATATATATATATATATATATATATATATATACATATATATATATACATATATATATATATATATATATGTATATATATATATATATGTGTGTATATGTGTGTGTGTGTGTGAATAACACACACACATATCATTTCCACATGACATGGTCAAAAACATTTGTGGATTGTAAATCAAGATCTATCTTGTTCCTTTAGGAGCCCTCATCCCCAGCTACCCAGCTAGCAAAAATTGTGCGGTCCAAAAGCGGCCCGATTAAGGCTAAAACACTCGGCCGATCCTCGGCATGAATCTAGGTCCGATTGCTCTACAAGCGCTCGGTTTTAATGTGGCCCGATTGCGGAACCCAGAGTGAGATGACATAATTCCCCCTCCAATCCAGTTGTTTGGGCTTATTTAAACTTTATTGATATCCATTCATGTTCAATATGCAAGATAAATTAAAAAATAAAACCAAGGAAGACAGTTTTCATGTTTAATGCATTTTTTTATTGAACCACACTTCATTCTGACTTGACATTTTACACACAATGAAAAATATAGCCTTTTTTTAACCATATTGTTCGAACAATCCCTATTTATTTATTTCTCATAGACAACTCATTATGTATGCATATTTTTAAATGGGCTACAATTAATATGGTGTTCACATCCAGTTGTCAGGTAGGTGGGAAGACATGAAACTTGTGATTTTGGCATCATTTAAACCTTGTTTTGTCTTCCCATAGACCGTGAACTTGTTGTCCTTCCAGGTCAAAATTGAATATTTTTCGAAACGTTTGTCACTTTTGACGTTTTTTTTAATTAAAATGGTCAATAATCATAATTTAAAATGTCATAAAACCTATTTCTTAAAGGAACACGCCGACTTATTGGGAATTTAGCTTATTCACCGTAACCCCCAGAGTTAGACAAGTCGATACATACCCTTCTCATCTCCGTGCGTGTTGTAAGGCTGTCTGACGGCTCCAGCGGCATCAGGCCAGCACAGAACATGCAGGTGAATGGTTCCAGTAATCCTACTGCTCCCAATAAGTGACAAAATAACGCCAACATGTTCCTATTTACATGTTGTGATTTGTAGAGTCACAGCGTGTACAAAAAACAACGTTACATGAGACACAGCCGTCTTCTAACTGTAAACAAACCGGGAACTATATTCTCAGGCGGAAGAATATAGTACTTTGGCGGAGTGATATGCTCGCAGCAAGCCTGTCTGAGAATATAGTTCCCGGCTTGTTTACTGTTAGAAGATGGCTGTGTCTCATGTTACGTTGTTTTTTGTACACGCTGTGACTCTACAAATCACAACATGTAAATAGGAACATGTTGGAGTTATTTTGTCACTTCTGTCACAATTTGGAGCAGTAGGATTACTGGAACCATTCACCCTGAAGGATCTGTGCTAGGCTAAGCTAATGCTGGAACCGTCAGGCAGCGTTACAGCACGCACGGAGATGAGAAGGGTATGTATGGACTTGTCTTACTCTGGGGGTTACGGTGAATAAGCTAAAGTCCCAATAAGTCGGCGTGTTCCTTTAAAAAAAACAAATACAGAAATTGTGAATTATTTTGCCTGACAGTTAAGATCAGAGGATGTTGAGTGGATCAGTTTATTTCAAATGCTATGAAATTGAAAAAAAAAGAAACAAACCCACAATTTAATGAAAGTAATCATTAACTTTACCTGCCAAGAATGTTAAAAGGCTTCCATACAACATACATCCACGCATTCATGTTATCTTGGGGCAATTTGGTTCAAAGAAACTCATAATTCTGATATAAAAATGGGTCAAATTGGACCCGAGGACAACACAAGGGTTAATTTTTTCTCACGCATCCAACTTAAGAGAAATGCCACAGATTTTCCTTTCTCTCGCAGTATGTAATATGATTGTACTGTAACATGAAACAATAATATTTGCCCTGCTCGTTCCCATGAGAAACTTGATCATTGTAACTTGCAGTTTCAGGTGATGGAAAATATACTGAGTGCAACAAATGTCTATATAAAAATGAGATCCAGTTCATTCAAAACGGACCAGCTGTGTCCTGCCTTTCTGTGTGGAGCTGTAGTTCCCGACCATGGTCCAAATACATACACAGGCGTAGTCTACGCTGTCTGCCTGTTCGCCCTCTGGCTTCGGCCACCATCCCTATCAGAGGCTAGCTGCAGCCACCTGGTGATGAGGAGCTCTATTTCCTTTTCCGTAGAATCTTTGGTCAGGGCATTCCGGCGGACTGCATCTGAGAAAAACAGAGGACAGAAGAGGGCAGCATGACCATGTGATGTTACTCGGTAACCACCAACACTTAATTTGGATATCACCACATTGCAGTTATCCAGCAATAACACTCACCTAGAACCACAGGAAGATGTGTTCGGAGTTTTGCCGACCAGATATGGCAAAAGCTTAATCTATCAACTAGCATTGCTCTGGTTGGTTGTAGTGCTATCCTATTGCGTGCAGAGGGAATTTGAAAGACAGTTTATCCTGCCCCTCAGATTGAGCCCTGCCAATGGTGAGTTCCCAGACCCAACATCTGATGTGGGACTGGCTTGTCAGGCTAGTATGTTAGAGTAAACCGAGAGAGATCACTTTGTAGAATTCCTACCTGTAGGCACAGCCTCACGAGAAGACCTGTTTTGTGTGTCACGTACTTGTGGGGTGTTCTAAAAGAAAAGGAAAAGATGTTTTAATCTCCTCACACCTATACCAAAGTGAATTCCCCCCACACCCCCCCATGAGCTATAGAATAGCTTTCTTGCCCTTCTTACTTGATATCCAGTTTGGCCTGATGACTGACTCCTGCCAGCAGGGTTGGGGTGTCAGTAGGAGGTGTAGCCCATTGACTTTGACTAGCTATCGGGCTGTTTGTAGTGGAGACTGGTGACCACGGTGGTGGACTAGCCGCTGTGATGTTCGCTGAACGGGGAGAGTCCCAGAGACCTGCTGCCGAGCTGTTTGCATCAGAAGGGGGGTCATCAACTGTGGTCTCTGAAATATGGCCTGGGGACCAAAAACCCTGACCAGCTGGCTGACTCCCTTCACCTAGAGCTGTCACAAAGGTGCAATTGGCTGTTATGTTAGATTCACCCAGATGCTTAATAAAAGATTAATGGAAACTACTGTAACAACTAACAGGCCTACCATCAAGAGATGGGATGCAGGGGGCTGGTGCAAGTAGAGTATAAGATTTCTTTTTGGTTGGGGCACGATGTGCAGCAGTCCTCCCCTGCTCCTCTTCCTCCTCCTCCTCTTCACTGCTGCTCACTATTCTTCTACAGCCTCTAACATTGATTACATTGGGATGTCAGTTTGTCATCGCAATGAATACAAAATTATATTTAATAGATTTAAAAAAAGTTTGTTTTGTCAGGAGGTTGGGGGGTGCATTGTAAGGCCCTCTAGCTGGTGGCCTAATTGTTTGCCCAGGTGTATTGTAACTTTTGACGCAGCCATTGAAATGCTTTGAAGGAAATTATGGACCACTCCTACCTATTCTTTCTCTTCATGTACTCTGGCCTGTTGTCCTCATCTTCAGTGTTTAGATCAGGAGTAATTGTAGCCTCTAGCAGCTTTGCACAGGCAATCTCATACAGGTCTGTAAACACAAATGCAGATTAAGTGTAAATGGAAGGGGTCCGTATTAGGTTACTTTTGCAGTAAGGTTTCAATTCAATAAGTGTGGAATTGTGTAATTTGAGAATGAAGCATTACTATACCATGTGAATACATTACACGGACTCTGAATAGAGTCCAGTCAGCACCAGGCATCACCCCATCTTTAGCTGCCCTACGCAGCTTTGCAAGAGATACAAAAGGGGGCCAAAAACTTTGGCCTCCTTTCAGCCAATTAGAGTGGACAACTTCAACCTCCTTTGAGTTGACAAACTCCACGACATGATACATTCTATAAAGAAGAAGAAGAAGAAATGTAGGAAATGTAGCTATTCATGAATATCAGATGATGTCACAACTGACGTCACGGACATCTCAAACTTGTCGGCCGCCATATTGAGTACCTGATTCGGCGAGATCGAAAAGGAACTGAGAAGGCAAGCCGCAGCTGGACCGAAGGAACTTGTGAAGTACTTAGCTAAGCCTTGATATTACACACTCCGGTACAGTAGGTGGCGCTTTGCACCTAAACAAGTTGTTTGCGACCCGCCATTAAACGCAGAAAAGAAAAAAGAAGAAGGAGAAGAAGAAGAAAAAGAATAAAAATAAAAGGAACTAGCTATGCCTTCAGTATGGGTGCAACAACAAAAAAGGAGACCCCAAAATATCCTTTTACAGACTACCTCAGGACGAAAATAGACGCCATGAGTGGCTTGCAGCCATCAAGAGGACAGACTGGACACCAACTTCAAACACTCGTCTGTGCAGTGCTCATTTTGTCCGTGGTAAGTGGATGTCAATATATTGTTAACGGCTAACGGCTAATGGTCGCTAATCGCCAACCGCCAACCTAAAGATAATAACATAAAAATCTTTCCAAACAGTATTAAGCAGTCAGGGTGAATTGTTTCATATACTGTCTAACAGCATGAGTTTAGCATCAAAGGTCAGTTTATCCTTTAATACAAACTTGTTACAATATCTGGTAGAGATATCACATCAGTCATAAACTGAGGATAATTGTTCAAGCTTAGAACCAGTTTAAGATTGTAGTCTGGAAACATGTTTGTGTGTGTGTGTGTGTGTGTGTGTGTGTGTGTGTGTGTGTGCGTGTGTGCGTGTGTCCTAAGACTGGTGACATTACCAACTGGTTGGCTAATCTGTTTACACCATAACATTAGCAGCCTGGAGCATTTGTTGGAGTCACCGTTTTGCAAAGCATAGCACATATGAGTTCTTCTTCACACAACTTCACATACTAGCTAGTATTGTTTATTTCACTGATATTGTAGCTTTCTTCCACGTTGTTGACGTTTAGAGATAGTTATTCATAATCTAAATTATACTGTGAATTATTTGTCTCACTAGGTGTGAAGAGCCAGAACCCTCTGAACCCTGACTTTGTCCCAACAATATTTCCGTACCTCAGCTCCCCCAACAAGAGGAAGAGGATTAATCAAATGACAAGATTCAAACAAACACAAGAACTGAAGAGAAAAAGAGCAGTTAGTTTGGACAGACATAGGAAAACAGCAGCTTCACCCAGCTGAAGTTGAGTCATCGCGGGGACTGGCAGCAGTGCGCATCCATGTGGAGAGAGTTATAGGCCTCGTACGGAATAAATACACCATTTTGCAAGGAACTATACCAATAACTCTGTGCTACTCAAACCCAGATGGACTCACACCTCTGGACAAGATGGTGAAAGTGTGCTGTGCCCTCTGTAACCTTTGCCCCCCTGTTGTTCCAAAGGAGTGAATCAATTTGTGTCAATACATTCATTTCATTTCCTGTCATTCATGAGTCTATTATGTCTTTTATGTGACATTAATAAGACACACAGGAAACTGTTAATGGCTGATACAGTACAAATATTTTATTTATTTCAATGTAAAACTTCTTCAAAACAGAAGAAAAAGACCAGTAAAACTCATTGCTTATTAATTAATTTAGCAGGATATGGAATTGGATAGATAGGATATATCTTCAAGATATAAATGGTATATATAGTAATAGTATAAATAGTATTTACAATTTGCCAGACAACTAGACAGGGCACTCAAATCTAGTCTAGGAAGATGGCCATAGAAGGCAATATCATTTTAAAACTCTTTTCGCACGTACTACACAAAAACAGAGGTGTTTGTCCATATATGGAGTTAAACTGTGGAACACATTGGACTATGAACTGAAGTGTTGCGATAGTGTTTGTAAATTTAAGAATTTGTATAAGAAAAAAATACAGGACTGTTATAAGAAAAAAGATGACTAATATGCTTAAATGTAAAGATAGGTAGTATTGATAATTTTTGGTGTTTGGGGTGAGGATTGGGGTTGATCCACTCTTGAAGCAGCTGTTTTTTTTTGTTGTTTTTGATGTGCACAAATAAGTGACAGGTACCATAAGATTTTTTCTTCTTCCTGTTCCTTTTTTTTCATTCATGCATGTTATGAATGAATGAATGAATAAGTTTGCACACTCCAAAACCAACTCCAAGCAACTTTGCCTTTGAATATAATTTAGAAAGTGGTTCTGGCAAATTCAGTTGAAGGGTCTTTTGTTTGTATCTGTGAGAGTGGCCCTCGATCACAGACAAGATAGCAGTCCCCTTAGTACTTTCTTCCTGAACATCACATTCATACAGCTTTTGGTAGAAGTCCATATACTCCTCTTCTGCAGGGACAGGAATGCTGGGTAGTGGGGAGTATGTTACAGTCTTCTTCTTCATGAATGAGATGTTGCAGATTTCCTGGAACTGTACCTTGCCAGTTTTGCTCGGAAGAACCCAGGCACAGGGCATCTCTGTACTGGACAGTCCATCTTTAAGATTTACCGCTGCTAAGACAGCATACATGAGAGCAGCTGCATGCGAGCATGCTTCACCCAATCCCGCTTTGCAGGTGCAGTGGGCCATTAAAATTGTCCCATCATCATGGACCACGATCCATGGTTGTGTGGGGGTCATGTTGACGGCCTGAGAGTGGTTCACCTTAAGAGAACACAGCAGACCAATTAGTCTAGTAAAATCAACTCAGTTGTCAATCAATGCATTTACAACACAGTGCCATGTTACACACACAACAGTTTTTTTATAGTGTACTAAGGGAGTGGAGAGAGAGAAAGAGAGAGAGAGTATGTGTATTTCATGTTACATGTTACGGTTTCCCTTAATGCTGTCTAATTGTTACAGTAAAAACACTTGTTAAAGCAACCCTGAATTGAATTATGAGAGAGCTCTTAAAAAAGACCATGCCTGTTATTTCCTCCCCAAAACATGAAAACACGCTTTTCATTTGTTCTTGTAGTTTGTTTTGAAACCATGACCAGATGATTGAACTACCCCTTGTGCTGACATACACTAGAGAACTGCTAGAAGTTAGTCTAGATAGCCTTGAGTTGTTATGCTAGCTGCTAACAGCTGTTTACAAAGTTGGGTTAAAAGAACACTTACCTTTCCTTTCACGAGAAACATCTTCTTGTTGTGAAGGTGCCATATCTTCGAGTCAAGGACCCAGCCCGCAACAAAGTACCGATATGCCTCGGTACTCTTGTACGCTTTGAGGCTTTCACCAGTGTACGGCGACGGATTATGTATACAGTAAATATATATGTCATTGAATGCCAGGATTGGTAGTTCGGTAGCAGCGGACAGAGGCAGGAAGAACGTATCAGGTATCGAGTAGGGATCACATCCTAACAAGGATATTTTTTGAAAGTAACGTTTTTTTTCATGGCAGTCGAGGTTCGAAATGTTGCCTTTCGTAGCCATTTAGCTACACTGTATCCGTACGAAGCTGTAAATTGTAGCAAGCTTGTCAGTTGTTACGGTTGGTGCTCGCTCCGCCCACTGCCCCGCCCGGCCGGTAGGTACTCAAGATGGCGACAGTCAGTTGGAAAAAGAGTGTGATGACGTAAAAGGTCATGTGACTGATATTCATGAATAGAACAACAACATATTAAAGGGGCGCTATGCAGTTTTGTCAATTTCTTTGCTGTTCTCACTGTTTTTCTCGAAATATTAATATTATTCTCTCCCGGGTCCGTAACATTATTTTTTTCCCTACAATCGCCTTAGAACGCTGTCGGAGCAGAAGCAACTTGCGTTTGCCAACATCAAGCGGACAAGAAACTCTGTGGCAGATAAAATTTCTGATCAAAGATACTTACAAGTGCAACAGCCAGAACACCAGGTCAGCATGGGATTTGCAGGCTTCCGTTTGTCTCAGTTCTCGCCATTCTGAAAACGCAGGTCCAATGTTTACTTGTGTCTGACTCCTCGCTCGGTCAGTCTGCCGTTTCCTCTTTCTCTGTTCCTCCGACACTGATTTCCTAGCTTTCTGCTTCTTTTTTGCCGGCTCAGTGTATGTGTGCAGTGTCGTGAAGCAATTTTTTACATCGTGAGACCTGATATCACGCAATACTTCTTGACGCTGAGTCCGGCGGCTCACCAGCCAAAAGTTGCAAGGGTGGTTTTTCCGCTCACAGGCGCTAGGGGGGAGCGAGACGGGCACCATTCAACCCGAAAAAAGTCATAACCATTCCAATGACTCCGAAGCTGTTCAGTTAAAGTAAATTAGGCTAAAAAACTGCATAGTTCCCCTTTAACATATAGTACAGCAACATTTTAAAACAAAAAATTAAATGTGGCACCAATTATGATAAAAAATGTAATAAAAAATAACACTTAATCTCAACACAACAATGTCTAATGTAAAGGCAACAAAGGCATTCCCACATGTTTGTCTTTGAAGGGGAGGAGGACATATTTACGAAGGCCATCATCAACTTTAACGCACTTCAAACTCTCTGACAACTGTGAGAGAAGAAACATGCCAAGGCTAGATGAACTGAGGGGATATGTGTAGAATGGCTCAACAGCATGGAACTGATAGTACACCAAGTGCATATTACCTTCAACCAAGAGGATATTCTGAAGCAAGCCAATGTCATTACCTATTTTAATACAGTTATCCCCCTCTGTAATTTTAACACAAAACTGATCTGTGTGCAACTCTTTAAAGGGGTGATAGAATGATTATATAGGGTATTTTACACTGTTCCTTAAGATCTCCTAATGGGGTATGTAACATTGGTTGGGCTGAAAATTGCCAGAATGCTATTTTATTAGGCCCTTAACTACCCTGTGAATATGGCTCTATTTGGAACAAGAGCTTTTCTTCCAAATATGGTATGCTCATGAATATTCAGAATGAGCTACGCGCTGATTGGTTTGAGCAAACTACATAGAAACACATGGGAGACTCGACAGCAGGTCTCATTGCAAAGTTATACATTGTTTGTCGGGCTATTACGTTATTAAATTCACTTCTGAGACTTTTTTAAGCAAGAAATCAACTATATAAAGCTCAAATATGGGACGTTTTACGAAAATGTATGGCTTATTGCAAATTTGGTAAGACTGTGTGTCGGAGTTCAGCTGCCGGTGCTGCCTGTGTTGCTGCCTCGCAGCAGGATTGAGTTTAAAATCCTTCTCTTGACCTACAAAGCTCTAAATGGTCTAGCACCATCATATCTAGAAGAGCTCCTAATACCCTATTGTCCCACTAGAGCACTGCGCTCCCAGAATGCAGAGTTACTGGTGGTACCTAGAGTCTCTAAAAGTAGAATGGGAGCCAGAGCCTTCAGTTATCAGGCTCCTCTCCTATGGAACCAGCTCCCGATCTGGGTTCGGGGTGCAGAAACTGTAATCGCTTTCAAGAATGAACTTAAAACTCTTCTATTTGATAAAGCTTATAGTTAGGGAGTGAGGAGTTGCAGTGTTCACCTAACTGGCCCAACTGCTTCTCTTCATAATTGTTAGATTAATAATACATAACAAAGTAGAGGGAGGCAGGCCAGCCAAGCCCGATCCGGCAGGGGGGAGAGTTCTAAGCCCGAAAAAGCTACCTCTCCTTATGACCTGTCTCTCTTAGTTACGCTGTTATAGTTACGCTGTTATAGTTCTAGACTGCCGGGGGGACTTCCTTCCTTTGACACACTGAGCTGCTCTCTCCTCTCCCTTTCTATTACTATTACTATTACTATTTGCGTGTATCCCGTCCCGGAAATGCTAGTTACTAATCCTAGCTTCTGGGGAGTTTCCCCGGAGTCCTTATGTTTTTTCCCCCCAGCGTATTTCCTTGGAGAACGTTGGCACCAAGATCCTGGTTCCAGCTGTCGCCGTGGTCCTGCTGCACTCCTTGCTGAGCTCAACGGTGCCCTGCTGCGTCCTGCTGAACCCTGCAGCTTCCTCGCTACATCCAGTCACTGTTCCATTATTAATGTGACTATTATCGCCACTGTTCATCACACCCCCAACCGGCCTGTCAGACACCGCCTACCAAGAGCCTGGGTCTGTCCGAGGTTTCTTCCCAAGAGGGAGTTTTTCCTCGCCACTGTCGCACTGCTTGCTCTTGAGGGAATTACTGTAATTGTTGGAATTGTTGGTTGCTTTGTAAATTATAGAGTGTGGTCTAGACCTACTCTATCTGTAAAGTGTCTCGAGATAATCTATGTTATGATTTGATACTATAAATAAAATTGAATTGAATTAAATTGAATTGGCAAATAATAGTCACATTAGAGATAATGGAATAGTGACTTCAGTGCAACTCCCCCTCCTCGGCCTGAGCCTCTAGGAATTTGAGTATTAATATGACTGGGAGGAGTGGCTTCATTTAGACTAACATATTCTTCATGGCCCAGCCAGGTTTCAGTAAGACAAAATAAATCAATTTTATTATCTGATATCAAATCATTTACCAATACTGCTTTAGAAGACAGAAATCTAATATTTAATAGTCCACATCTAATTTTCCTATTTTGTTCTATCGTTGCAGTCGTTTTAATTCCAATTTGGTTGTTAAGTATAGCGCATCTTTTGTTTACCTTTGATTTAACCGATCTGACCCGGGGGACAGACACCGTGCTTATTAGACTATGAGTGGGCGACTGCTCCAACGGAAGCACAGAGGGGCGCATTGCACTGCACCTCTGATTACTAATATCAAACTTGGGTTGTCATGGCTTATGTCTGATAAACTCGGTCAGATTTTTTGATATGAGAGCGGCTCCGTCCCAGGTGGGATGAATGCCGTCTCTCTCAATCAGACCAGGCTTTCCCCAGAACGCCCTCCAGTTATTCACATAGCCCACATCGTTAGCTGGGCACCACCCCGACAACCAGCGGTGGAAGGATGACGTACGGCTGTACATTTCATCATTGGTCAGGTTTGGCAGGGGTCCAGAGAAAACTACTGAGTCCGACATTGTCTTTGCGTATGCACAAAGTGACTCAACATTAATTTTAGTGATCTCCGATTTACGATCATTACCACCTACGTGAAGTATGATCTTACTGTACACTCAAAAAACTGAATCAGGGGGGTTGTGCACTTTAAATGTTTTTTTAATGTTCAGTTTACTTAAAATACATGTATTTGTTAAGTTAACATGTTATTTTCGAGAAAGGTCCATGTAATTGTGTCTATTGTTACCTATACAAAATATGAATTAGTTGATAAATCCCAAACCATTTAATTAAAGTGAATTAGGATTACAATACTTGTTACATCCTGAAGATGGCAGTAAACAACACCAGCTGCCATTTAAACCGATTTAAACCAAAAAAGGAGAAGAAGACTGAGATGCGTCAGACTGCACATGCGTAAAGGTATTTGAACTCCTTAACATGACCCTGCGTCAGTTAATTTTGGCGGAAAAGTAAAACAGTGTTCTGATTTGGAAAAGGTAGGAGGACATTCTTCTATCTTTCACTCTAACCTGTTTTGTAATATTTTCATGTTGAGAATGATTGTACTTTGTGTTTCTGATGCAAACTGCTGTAAAAGCAGGTGGGTCTTCGACATGTTCGCTAGCAAACTTAGCTAGCTAGCAAACTTAGCTAGCTAGCTAACTAGAAAACGTAGCTAGCTATCTAGCTAACGTTGTATGACCCAGGTCGGTTTGCTGTTTATCCCGCATGGCGCTGCTTATATCTCACTTGTGTAGTGTTGCTAAACTTGAATTAAGTGCTGGTGGTCCAATGTAATTAGCTCAGGTTAGTGGTTAGCTCCGGTCAGATCGGGTGGAGCAGAGGGAGTGAACAACCTGTCAAATGACGCGATGTGGCCGCGGCGCTTTCGCGGTTTATTAGCTAGCACAGTTAATCTGGCAGGACGACACAACATCACAAGCAGCCTGCTGCTACTAACGTTAGCCTCAAAGCCTGAAGAGAATGTTGTGGCTGTGTCATGCATGCTGCGCGCTAATTTTTCTGCATTTAGCACATACAGAAACAATAGGAAAGGTGCCCATTTGTGGACCTGAAGCATGAATACCTGCAACACTGCATGTTTATCACGTTTAATTTCAAAGCAGTTGGGCAGTACACATCCGCTTATTTTTGCTGAAATTGAAAGTTTTTGTTACCCAGTGGTTTGAATATTACTTTTTACTTTTACTCCTGTGTTTCTCTGTGTATTTTAAATTGTTCGTTTTATTTTATGCTGACCGATTCCTGTTAGCCGTTTCAGAACTGTTGGAATTATGGCTGACAAGCAATCACTTTCCTGCTGCTCTTCATATCAAAAGCTACACATCGGAGAACCAATAGGAGGCTTTTATTGTGAAGCAGGCTTAGGAAATGCTACGTGTTTGCATGCAAATATACAACCCATGTAAAAATTTACTTTTCAATGTAACGTTACACGCACTGGTAAATAGCGGTAGGCTTGAGGTAACATGACACCCATGATTCTGGTTACGTGTTATAATTGGAGATTTCCTGTATTTGACCAATATCTCACGTGTGTAGTGTTTCTGAACTTGACTTTAGTGCTGTTGGCCTAAGGTAATTAGCTCAGGTTAGCGGTTAGTCCCAGCTCAAGTGGCGCGAAGGGAGAGGGTGAACAATCAGACTTTGATAAATGACGTTTCGGGGCGCTTCCACAGCGGTGTGGGCGCGGCGCTTTCGCGCGGTTTATCAGTACAGTTAATCCGGCAGGTGACAAGTGACAACACCACAAGCAGCATGCTGCAACGTTAGCCTTTGAGCCTTAAGGGAATGTTGTGGCTCTGTCATGCATGCTGCGTGCTAGATTTTCTTTACAGATAAATAATAGGAAAGGTGCCCATTTGTGGACCTGAAGCATGGTTAGCTGCAACACTGCATGTTACTCATGTTTAATTTCAAAGCAGTTGGACACATCTGCTTATTTATGGTGAATTTAAAAGTTTACACATTTATAGAGAGCCCAATCATTACAGTTATTAAATTACATTTTTGTTCATTTATTAATCTGGTTGAGTTTGTGGAAGTCATGCTAAGGAACGATGTAAAAGCAGGCTTAAAGGATTTTTTTCAAAAATATTTTAGCGCTTAAGAACCCTGTAAAAGGTGCCCCAATATTTGATCTGTTAACATCTTTATACATGTATTTTCTTTTTGTAATCATGTTGCAATATTTCAGGTCCTGAATAATTGGTTTGTTGATTTGTCCTCCCTCCTGTCTGGATAAGAGGATAAGACCTACTCCTAAAAGGTAAGATCACAACTAGCTTACTAATTACGGCAAAATCTGATTTTGCTTATTTTTAGAAACATTTTACAGCTTTATTCTCTTGTTCTAATGGTTCTTTAACGGCAGTAATGCATTTCAGTAGTTGATGGCTTTTGTTAACATGTTGAATTTCAGATCCTGGCTGGGCAGCCTTTGTCAGCTCCTTCCTTCGGTATAGCCGGACTGCGGAGATTGCACGTGGTATGTTAACAGTCAGGCCTTTTTAAAGATAACGGTTTTACAAGTTTAAGTTTCCTTTACTGATTATATATTGGTTTTTTTCAAATTTGAATGTGGCAGTGTAAAGGTTGCAGTTCAAAGACCTCAACTAGGGTCCAGATACTTAAACATTATAGGTTAAAGCATCCACATTATGGCCGCAGACATCCATATCCATGTCCACATATTAGTTGTCCATGTGCATTCAAGTCATGGAGTACACTCAAATCACATGTCTGTAGAAGCCATAAAACACAGACCTCACAGCAAACATCGCTGTTGACCACATTCAACTGTCATGTTTGTGGATTTTCTGAAGTTTCCTCTGATAAGGAGTATTTTACTCATATAAATGTGCATCTCAAAGCCAATGAAACAGTCCCCTGCATGTTTAAGGGTTGTACATTTGTGACAAACGTTTGTGGGACATTTAAATCACATAAAAATAGAAAGCACCTTGGTTATTCTTACAGTGACTTTAAACCTGGAATAGCTGCAGTAAGAGACAGTTTTGAAATGCCAAGTCTTTCAGGTGAACATGGAGACACTGATGTTTTGGAAGAAGCCCAGTTAGGAGAGCAGTCTACTTTACAGACAGACAGTTCAGAAAATGTTGAGAAGATGATAGAGGAGAAATTTGCAGCAGTGTTGCTAAAGCTGGAAAACATACTTCACGTTCCAAGCAGTGCAGTCGATGAGCTTCTACAGGACTTGCACTTCCTGATGAGTTCTGCATCCCTGACTACGTTAAGTGCCATTGTTTCAGATTTTTGTGCAAAACATCATCTTGGTCTTAATGTGACAGAAATTGAGGAATTGGCTTCTGCGGTCTGCCGCTCGAACCCCTTGACAAAAACAATTGGAGGTCAGGGCCCACTTGGTACTGCTTTTAAGCGGAAACTGTACTTCAAAGACAAGTTCCAAGTAGTTGAACCAGTCGAATATGTGTTGGATGAGGAGTGCAACCATACCTACCAATACGTACCATTATTGCAGTCATTGCAGCAGCTCTTGAGCAAAGATTGTATCCTTGATAATGTTGTAGAAAACTATGGTGCTTACTCAAATGAGAGTGCACAGAAAGAATACAAGTCATTTCAGGATGGAGAGTTTTTCAGACAAAATCAGTTCCTATCTGAAGGGGAATTGAGAATAAGTGTGACCCTTTATATTGATGACTTTGAAGTATGCAACCCTCTGGGTACTTCGAGAAAGAAACACAAGCTTTGCGCAATGTACTGGATTTTGAGCAACTTACCCCCAGGCCAGCACTCCTCTTTGTCATCTATCTACTTGGCAGTACTGTGTAAAAGTAGCTACATCAAGGAATATGGATATGGAAAAGTGCTTGAACCTCTTTTGCATGATCTGGTTGTCTTGGAAGAGCATGGGGTGTTTGTCCCACAGAAAAAATATCAAAGGCACAGTACAATGTGTAGCTGCAGACAATCTGGGTGCCCATGGCATTGCAGGCTTATGTTTGTCGATTTTGCACAGGCCGTTCCAGTGACTTTCAGACCAAGCAGGTTCTGTCCAACGAGTTTAGTCTTCGATCCAAAGACGAACATAAAGAGCATGTCAAACATGCATTGGAGACTGGAAAGCCATGTATTGGAGTGAAAAGGCCATGTGTGCTGTCAGAAAATCTTTCCCATTTCGATGCAACAACTGGATATCCCCCTGACATACTTCATGATCTATTAGAGGGAATTGTTCCAGTGGAACTTGCACAATGCCTGGGTGTTTTAATATCCAAAAAATACCTCTCGTTGGACACTTTAAATAAAGTGATTCTCGGTTTTCCATACAAGGGAGATGATAAAACAAACCGTCCCCATATTGTCCCGCAAACATTTTTATGCAAAAATACAGTCGGTGGCAATGCAGCTGAAAATTTCTTAAGGTTGCTGCCTTTCATGATTGGAGATGCTATACCTGATGGTGAACCATTGTGGGAGAAAATTTTGGATTTAAAAGAGATAGTTGAACTTGCTATTGCACAGATCCACACTGAAGAATCCATTGCATATCTTCAGTTCAAAATTTCTGATCACAGACAGAAATATCAAGCATCATTTCCCAACCGAAAACTTCTGCCAAAGCATCACTACTTGGAGCATTACCCTCACATGATCCGTTGTTTTGGTCCTTTAGTTGGTGTCTGGACCATGCGATTCGAGGGAAAGCACAGCTTTTTTAAGCAGGTTGCTCATCATTCTAAGTGTTTCAAGAATGTTGCTCTAACACTGTCAAGAAAACACCAGCTGATGATAGCCTATCACTTACACTCATTAAGTCTACAGAAACCTGCAGTTGAAGTGGCAAGTGTATCAAGAGTTCCCCTTGAGGTGCTGAAAGATGATGTATCATATCCTATCCAGCAGAAGTACCCAAACATGACAGAAGTAAATATGGCTAAAAGTGCCAAATGTAAGGGGATCAACTATAGCAAGGGAATGATAGTCATATGTGGATTTACTGATGGGCTACCTGAATTTGGAGGATTTGTGTACTTCAAGATAATCTGGGTTTCATTGTCAGGACATTCTCAGCTTGGTTTAGGGAGCACTACCGGGCCTTTGAACTGCAACCTTGTCCAACTGGCAAATTGTCCCTGATAACGCATGATGAACTGGGAGAGAAATACCCATTACATGACTACTTCGTTGGGCCCCTTCGACTGGTTACGTTTAAGAGATATCCTTATATTAAAAGCACATTTTAAATGTAAGTAAACAGCTGTAATTGATACCTTACTAAATGCCCACTTTATTCTCCCTTACATTAGCACCTGTCACCTTTGTCCACTTGGCTGTATGGTGATGTGTTTCTCTGCATGCACAAAATCATTGTCACTTGTTAAATCTGACAGTCTTTTTTTTAAAGAACATTTTAGGCTTTTAATATAGTTTTTAATTCAGCCTGAGATCTGTATATGTTAATTATGTATGTCATAGTTTAGTAAATAGGAACTACTAACCCTGTTTTTAGAGGACTAAGTGCTAAGATAATATTTTGTGAATATGGCCCAGGTTTGCTTCAAAGCCAGTTGTTGACTTTCCAATTTTACTGTTTTACATTACATACATGTTTAATGGATTTACACTTTTTTCCATTTCTAGGCTGAAGCATTTGGATGATGGCTGCACCAGTAAAACTACGGATTATCCTTGGGTCTAACAATGCTGAAAAACTGACTATAGAGTCGGGCATGCCAAAGTCTGTGGAGGATCTTTCAAACGAAATCAAATGTCAGTTTGATTTAGATGGGGACATTAGACTCCAGTAAATGGACACTGACTTTGGCAATGAGTTTGTTATCCTTAACCAAATCAGCGATATTCAAGACAAAAGCACAGTGAAAATCATCCGCTTGTCTGCGGATGCTCCAGGCAACGTGAACCAGAGTGGGGATGACACATCTTTGTCATCCTCTGACACAATATTACTCTCCTCCCCTGATTCAGCAACTGCTCGATCCCAGTGGCCTACAGATTTCCAAATACCAAAGTTTCCATATGATGCGGAGATGCAACTTGAAAGCGCCCATCGGGACTTCATATCAAATGGAGTTCTTCTGAACCCGAGTCACAAACTTAAATCTGACATCTTGGAAAGTCTGGCTGAGGAAATCATCAAGTTCAAGGCATATCCTTCAAACTTGGAAATAGAAACTGTTGCTGAGGCTTTAATCAAAACACACCCATGTTTGAAAGAACAAGGCTCTTCCAGCGGTTTCTATGGATGGAAAATAAGCCTTAAGTACAAGATGGCAAACTATAGGACAAAGCTTAGGAACTTGGGTTGCCCAGAACTGAGCATCAATTCTCTCAAGCACAAACCTGCAGATAGATGTCAGCCTGCCTATGATGTCAAAAAACCCAGGAAGGCAGAAGTACATTTTTGTCCTCGCTATCCTACTGGGGAGACCCAGGACAGTCTTGAAGGGGAAAGATTGGCATTTCTGTCTGAGGTCAAGAAGAGACGAAATGATACAGTTGTCAAAGAGAAGATGGCCAAGACCTTTGCATACAGGAGGCAGGAGGTCGTCTGAGACAAGCCTATGATCACTGAGTTCAGGATCAGATGGCCGGGATTGTTCACTGTGGCTGAGGTATGATTTGCGTAGTAAACAGGCTATAATTCATATTTTATTGTGGTGGCTTGCCAAGTTTCAGTAGCATATGGGAATATTTATCATTTTGTGTCAAATGCAATCATGGCACTTTTGAGTTTTTAAGAGCACGTCTGCTTTTTTTTGTAATCTTGTGAGAGCATCTTTGTACAAATCTCTTACCCTTAAATTCTACTGCAATGGGTGCGCCACGGCTGACAGAGCGACTGTTATGCGACACACAGGCTGCTGGGGAAATTTGAGCGTTAGTACTGCTGGCAGTAACATGAAGCTGCTGGCAGTAACATGAAGCAGAACATAGAAAATGTTTTATGAGGTCTTACTAAAAGAATGAATGTTGACTGTTTAAGTAGGTACCATCAATAAAACTTTTGTGTACATGCTTTCAGATGGAGGCAGAGTTTGTCAGGATTACCACTACTCCCCTTCTCTCAAAATTCCTTGGACAACTCGACCAGCACACTGATCAGCTCATCAAACTGTTCAGGAAGAAAGGAGGCTCTGCAGGGAGGAAAATCCAGATGATTTTGGCTCCAATGACACAGGTATGTTTTGCTGATGGTAGATCATATTGACTAGTAACTGTCTAAAATCTAAATTATTTGCAGTCACCTCTTAATACAAAACACGGATCAGTGGCTGTAGCTGTGTTTAGGGATCAGATGTATTGAAATTTTGAACAAAAAGTTTGCTCTCATTATACAGTACAGGGACATTTCTAGAGCTGAAACGATTCCTCAAGTAATTCAAATAATTTGATTACTAAAAATCCTTGACACAAAATGATTTGCCTTGAAGCTTCGTTTGATTACTGTCGCACACCGGGCTGACGCTGTTTCCGACACATGCCATGAAAACTCAAAACCTACCTGTTTTAGAATTGCTTTTAATACGCAGTAGTGGTGTGACAACTTCCTCTTCCTGTTTCTATGTAACCTTTTTTTATTATTTTACCTTTTTCTATGTGTCATTCTTCTTATTGCAAGATATGTTGTTCTATTCTTAGTTCCTGATGTGAAGCACTTTGGATACCTGCTGGTTGTTAAGCGCTATACAAATACATTTTGATTGATTGATCTATTTGTAAGTGTTGTGAAAAGGTAAGGGTTTGTAAGTGAAAGAGATTTAAAACAAACAAGATTCTTTACTGGTTATTCTTTCCCTTCTGTGTTAAATGTGGATATCTATATAAAGTGGTGGTAACCTTGTTTAAAAAAAAAAAAATAAAAAAAAAAATAAAAAGTTCTCTGCGCTTCTGCAGACCTCAACAATCCGGTGCAACCAAGGCAGGACAAAACAGTGTAAAATAATAACCTTGTTTGAGAAGTCATCCATTTATCGAGTGTTTATCTGTCTTCTGATTCTTCAGAATGAAACCGTTGAAAAGAGGAGGGAATGCATCCTCAGGGCACTTTGCACATACCTGAACGAAGACCCGAACATACTCTTCAAAGAATACTTGGTAACTTTATTTTTGTTTCTACATGTATCAAACCAAATTTTGAATAACTAATCTTTTGAATTTTTTATAATTTGTGGAATTGGTTTATGTTTTTAGGGGGATTTATGGATTTATTATCCACCATGGATTTCATTTAACATTTAACACAACACTTGTGCAGTGCAATCCAACACATCAACTCTGCCAGGCAATATTGTATTAAACTTATACATTTAGTTTTTTTTTTTTCTGACCTCAGAAAGGTGTACTCCCAAACTGTTGAGTACAAATTGTACTCTTAAGTTATACTTAGGTGGTGGTGGTGTATATTAAATAATGTAAATGATTAAAAGGGATATCTCTTAAGTTTGTTTCAATCACCTAGCACTACATCTTATTTGTAAACACATAGCACTGTTTAAGGTGTGACGCTATTACAATTACATTTTTATATACAGGAAATCTGAATTGCAACATGCACTTTTTGGAATTCCGGGGGGAAAATGTTACTAATTTCATATCGTTTGTCTCCTTTCTGTTTTTCCTCTGTAAAGGATGCCGATGTTGTAGCTGCTGAAAGGGAGCTTGAGCAACTCACCTTTGCCATCTACAGCATCAATGTTGAGGGAGGGGATGCCACCACTCCTCCAGCTGATGTGGGAATAGTGATTGAGGGTGTTAAAGTACTACACAACTTGGGAGACTTCGCCTGTGCATGTGCACTCTTAATGGGTGTAATATATGCACTGAACCTCAGTTATCCCAAGGAACTGAAAGCCTTCTTTGAAGTGCTACAGAAGCTGTTTCTTCAAATGGATGCTTGCAGACTCTCACCAAAGGTACAGCTGCTCAAGAACAAACTGTACTGATTGGGATGCGATCAGTTGCAAGGCTGTAGAGACCATTATTTTGTTACAAGCTAATTTGAAGACTTTAAGTGAAGTCTGTTGGACCATATATACTAGGGCTGTGCTCGATTTCATAAATTCTTAGTCGACTAACACTCATTCAATTGTATCGCTTAGTTGATTTAATCGACAGATCTGTAAATCTGAGTTTCTCCGCAAAGAGTCATGCAAAAGCACCACTTTAATTCTTGTCATTCTAGTCATTCAGCATGAAAAAAGCATCAAACATGACTCAGACTAAAGAAATCTAAGATGACTAAGACCAAAACGACCGATTAGTCGACTAATCGACTAACAGGGAGCAGCCCTACAGTATATACACTCACAAAGGGAAGTTTGTCTGTATTGTTATTCTGCATTAAGGAAGTTGACAACTGTTGGAGTGTTGGACCATGTCACAATTGCAAGTATTGTACATGTATGGCTGCAACTCACATTATTTCATTACTTATTTGTTCAATTTTTTTTCTATTAGTTGTTTGGGCTTTTGGAAACTGACCCTTTCTGACATTTTATACACCAAGGTTCAACCTAAAATGTTTTATTTTCACAGTTCACAAACAAGATTCAGTTTACTGTATGACTAAAGAAACAAAAGTCTCATTTGTTTGCTCTTTTCCTGTAAGTCAGAATTATTGGTACATTTTCTGTCAAACAACTAGCCAATCACTGATTTGGTTGTGATCAGTGGCAATGCTGAGAGACCATTATTTTGTTACAAAGAAATTTTAAAGACTGTAAACCTGTTTATTAGACCATATATACAGTCACATAGGGAAGTTCTGCTGTATTGTTACTCTGCATTAAGGAAATTGACAACTGTTGGAGTGTTGGACCATGTCACAATTGCAAGTATTGTACATGTATGGCTGTAACGAACATTTCATTACTTATCTGTTCAATTTGTTTTGTTAGTTTGGGCTTTTGGAAACTGGCCCTTTCTGACATTTTATACACCAAGGTTCAACTTAAAATGTCTTATTTCCACAGTTCACAAACAAGATTCAGTTTACTGTAATACACTATTGATACATTTTCTGTCAAACAGCTAATCAATCCACTAATATTTGCAGCTGATATTCCGTGTTAAACATGTACATGCGTTCAAATGTTACTACATTGTAATGTTACTGTAGTACAATTGCACAAAATGTTATTGAATCACTGCTGTGTTGGTTAATAAACGAAAAAAGAAAAATATGTTCGGTGTACTAAATTAATTTGTGTGGAACCGGTTGACAAACTTGAATTATGTTA
The DNA here is from genome assembly GCA_025617405.1 of Perca schrenkii. Lineage (NCBI taxonomy): Eukaryota > Metazoa > Chordata > Actinopteri > Perciformes > Percidae > Perca > Perca schrenkii. Next base: position 36,139,728 of record CM046800.1, on the reverse strand, counting down.
AAGTAATTAGTAAAATTTATATTGGATGAAAACCTAATGTTTTCATTAACTGAACTTAAATGTATTATTTCATGACTACAAATAACATCTATGCTGAAATGACTATTGTAAAATATGTACACTGTACATAGATTATTTATGTTCACATAACATAACTGACTTAATTTGGTTAAGCTTAAATATCTCTTGTTAATCTAATGTTTAAAAAATCAATTGGCTGAATTAACAATCATTATGTTACTGTAACATAAGTTAGTTAAATTAAACGAACGTAATATTTTTGCTTTAAATTAACCGAATAAAAATACGTGGAACCGGTTGCCTTAATAAATTTAATTAAAGTCAATGATTCATTTTTTTCAGTGTATTTACGTTTCTTTTTAGCACGCAGCTTTAGATGGGTTTCTATATCGCCCGCTCTGGCCCCGGGGACACATATGACTGTAGCCGCCGGCTTCACATATAGAGCTCCCAATAACCAGAATTGGCTTCTCAGCGGGTGTATCACTGAGTAGGGAGAAACTGTTGGAGAGGCGAAGACGCTCCGGTTTAGAGCGACCGTCATCATGTGCACTCCCTGGTTTAGATCTAACGCTACGCTTCCCTCTGTTGGATACCCGTAGGGTACAGATTTGATCATTGGCAAATTATCAAAAGATGTTTTATCAATATTAATAAAGTTATGAATATGGTTATTAATAACTGTATAAAATCGACAAACAATCAAAACGGGGCACCACCCTGCAAGTCAGGGGCCAATAATCAAACTGTGGAACAGTCTCATTTCTGTGAAAATCCTTTAAAAGGAAATAAAGGAAGGGGTGATTTCGAGCACGGACCCGTTCAGCCAGCAATTATTACAACAAGTACACAAATAATCACAAGCAACTGCTAATTAAGTATAATAAGATTTCTTAACGTCACAATTATCAGTAGCTAATCAATAATCCTTCAATAATAAACTTATATACCTTTTTACAATATCACAACCAAAAACAAAGCAAAAACAAAGCAGCATGGACATGTCTGTGTCTGTGTGTGTGTGTGAGAGAGTGAGTGAAAAAGGAGGGGCGGTGTCGAAATGTAGTTCTAACACAAAAACAACTCCAAAAATGGCTACTCCTGTGAGCTGCACAAAACTATTTAGCCTCAAGAGGGCGGTAGTGGTGCTGGGTGCACGAGGAGGGGCTGAAGGAGCCGGGGGGTTGCTAGGCAACGCGCACGCTTAGCCGGTATGGTAGCTAGTTCCTGTGTTAGCTCTGTACGAACGTAAGCCGATTCCACGTGGCTAAACTACAGCGTTAGCTTGGGAGCTACGCGGCTAGCCTGTGTCGTGTGTGTGTGTGTGTGTTAGTAAAAGAAGAAAGAGAAGAAGAGTAAAGAAAAGAGGCACTCTGATCTTAGTTATCGATAACCACTCCAGTGGCTAACAGCTGATTTACCGCGATTATCTCGCGGACAGTAACTAAACTCTGTGAAAGGAGTGACTTAGCAGGTAGCGATTACAGTTATACCCAGCAACTTAACACAACAACAGTATCGTGATCGCTGATACATTCACAGAAAAAAGATTAATAATCACGTATAGACCAGTACATAATTAAAATCATAGATCACATTAATGGCAACAAGTGGTAGCGAACCCTTTGCTCATTAATAAAACACACTACTTATCTCTGCCCAGACGTAAGCCTTCTTACGGGTGTGTTCAGCCTGTTTATTCCTGTCCATAGATTTCCACAGAAATTAAACAGAGCGGGTCCCTGGCGCTCGTCAGCAGCCACGGAGAAACTTCCCTCCAAAAAGGCAGCAAAGGGGGCAAGTTTAGTCGACTTTGAGAAGAAAAACGTTGTTTCCTTCTCACTGAAGATACGAAAACACTGGTGCGTTTTCAAGGATCCACCGAAATAAAATCCACTTTCTCCAGAAAATGGAAGTTCAGCACAAGCGCTTGCGCACCTCCTGTCAGCAACGTTAGTTGCAAGTGAAGACAACGGGATTTTGGGTGATCAGGCTTATTTATAGGTCAAGACTGCATGCTGTGTTTATGGTCCCGCTGAACCAATAGGAAGACTCAAAACTCTTGAAAGTTTGAAGACTACAATCTTGTAGTTCTTTGACTTCCTGCCAGCTGTGAGGCTTGTCCCTTCTGGCTGGGACTTTCGCATAGAGGTGTGAATTAACCAGGCTTTGGAGTTTACATACAGGCCACGATTCCTTTGTCTCTCTGGTCAGCTCAATCTGAGGCCTTTTGGTTAAATCAGGTTTAACCAGCTTCTTGGTCCCCAACACCTCTAACGCTACGCTTCCCTCGGACAGTTACAGCTGCTCGGGGTCTGCCGGGGGACAGCTAGCAGAAGCTACAGAAGCTACAGTATGTTGGCCCGCATTAGCTACATGGCGCTGGCTAGCTACGGAAGCACACGATTCTGATTCCATGGTGCGGAGCCGTGCCTCAAATTCACTAAGCCTTGCCTCCAGAGCAGCAAATATACTACATTTATTACATGTATCGTTATCACTAAAGAGAGTGAGAGGAATTAGCCATTACTAATGGCTAAGCTAGAGTAGCTAACAGCGTTTTAACAATTGTAAATTCAGCGAGTCAGTCGCTGTAAATGAAACTAAATATAAGTGCTTGAGTAGAACAATTGTAATTCAAATGCAATCAAATTCAATTCAAATTCAAAGAACTTTATTTATCCGTTAGGAACTTCATTTGTGTTGAGCATCAGTGCATGTACAGTACCACGAACACAGCATAATCTAACACACACACACACACACACACACACACACGGTTCCATATAGACAAATAGTAAATAGTTACCAATAAATAGTAACATAAATAGTAACCAAAGCTTGCAAAGTACAATAGATACATACATGATAAATAAGCATTAAGCATTAAAAAAAAAACAATTACATAAATTACATTACAAAAAGTTAAAATAGTAAATGTGTCAATCATTCATATTTCTGATAGATGTAGGCACAAAACTTGTCATGGCTCTCTTGGTCCTGAATATAAGTGATCTGTATCTCTGGCCTGAAGGTAAAAGACAGTAGTGACTGTGCAGTGTATGCGTAGTGTCTAAGGCTATTTGTGTTCCTTTTGTTTTTGTCCTCCTATAATAAAGGCAAATAGCCGCTAATTTAAACAATAAAGCAGAGTTGAGTAAGTTTTTGCTGGAGCAGCAAACTAGCGTTTGTAACACGGGAACACCGGAAGTGACACAATACGCTTACCTTATACGTCAGCACGTTGTACATCGATATCTTTAGTATACTAAAGCATTACGATTTCCCTTTCTTAGTCCAAGCCCAACACAATAACCATTATGACATCACCCCACTACCAGATCTGTACACAGTGCATAAAATCCATCAAGACATGTGTAAGTTACTTTGATAAGAAAGCATTTCACCAGTTCACAAGGTTCTCATCATTATCTAACACACAAATCTATAATTGTGACATCCCATATACACACAAACACCTGTGTATGGAAATAGAAATAAAAAAATATGGTTATATATATAAAAAAATATAGTAAGTGAGTGAACACAAGCTATTCCGCTGGCATTGATAAGTCAGACACATCTAAAGTTCCCAGCCAGCAATGACATGTGGGGCCCAGACGGGTTAAGTAGGGGTTCCATGGTTACTGTGTGGGCATGGGCTTTGGCTGGGTGAAATCAGCGGGTCCCATGTAGGTTTTGTAGTATGAGTCCCACATAGGAAGCCCATATGAGCTGATTACATGGGCCCCATGAGGGACAGGCATGGGCCAATTGGGCATGGGTTTGAACTGAGAACACATATATGGGTCCTGCATAGCATATTAATGGGCTGAGTGGGCATGGGTTTGATCTGGGAATGCATATATGGATCCTGCATAGAAGTTTTATGGTCCAAGTGGGCATGGGTTTGAACTGGGAACGAATATATGGGTCCTGCATGGCATTTTTATGGGCCGAGTGGCCATGGGTTTGAACTGGGAACGCATATATGGGTCCTGCATAGAATTTTTATGGGCCAAGTGGGCATGGGTTTGAACTGGGAACACATATATGGGTCCTGCATGGCACATTTATGGGCCGAGTGGGCATGGGTTTGAACTGGGAACGCATATATGGGTCCTGCATAGAATTTTTATGGGCCAAGTGGGCATGGGTTTGAACTGGGAACACATATATGGGTCCTGCATGGCACATTTATGGGCCGAGTGGGCATGGGTTTGAACTGGGAACGCATATATGGGTCCTGCATAGAATTTTTATGGGCCAAGTTTGATCAGGGAACACATATATGGGTCCTGCATGTCATTTTTATGGGCCAAGTGGCCATGGGTTTGAACTGGGAACGCATATATGGGTCCTGCATGGTATATTTATGGTCCAAGTGGGCATGGGTTTGAACTGGGAACGCATATATGGGTCCTGCATGGCATTTTTATGGGCCAAGTGGCCATGGGTTTGAACTGGGAACGCATATATGGGTCCTGCATAGAATTTTTATGGGCCAAGTGGGCATGGGTTTGAACTGGGAACACATATATGGGTCCTGCATGGCACATTTATGGGCCAAGTGGGCATGGGTTTGAACTGGGAATGCATATATGGATCCTGCATAGAAGTTTTATGGGCCAAGTGGGCATGGGTTTGAACTGGGAACACATATATGGGTCCTGCATGGCACATTTATGGGCCAAGTGGGCATGGGTTTGAACTGGGAACACATATATGGGTCCTGCATGGCACATTTATGGGCCGAGTGGGCATGGGTTTGAACTGGGAACGCATATATGGGTCCTGCATAGAATTTTTATGGGCCAAGTGGGCATGGGTTTGATCAGGGAACACATATATGGGTCCTGCATGGCATTTTTATGGGCCAAGTGGCCATGGGTTTGAACTGGGAACACATATATGGGTCCTGCATGGTATATTTATGGTCCAAGTGGGCATGGGTTTGAACTGGGAACACATATATGGGTCCTGCATGACAGAGGCGCAAAGTAACTATGTAGGTCTATTGAGTTATGTAATTACTTACTGTACAATTTTTATTAACTTGTAGTAACTCTACATTTAGGCTAATCAAGCATGTTGAGATTGAGTAATTGTAACTCAATACATTTCAAGTCACGCTAGTCACCAAAGAACAAACATTTCATACATGTAGATCTTTTGCCAAAACAATCCATCAGTCATTTTTGTTAGTCGTGCAGAAAATGAAAAATGTAACTTCCCAAAAATGTAAAAAACATCAAAATAGGTTAGATAAGTTTACGCTGTGTTGAATTATGCTGATTAGTGGACTCTCAGAAAGGTTGCAGGCCTACCGTAACACTTCAAATAATAGCCCAGTCCCAGACGCCTGTCCCTTGGGGCAGAAACACATATTTAGACAAATAACTATGCTCGATATTATCGGCCGATATTGGCTTTAAAATTCAATATCGGTAAATATCGGTATCGGTTTTTGAAATGGTCATCGTCGTTTTATACCTTATTGGAAAGCTTGTTTCCTCTCAAAGCGAATGCAGACAAAATTTGGGTGTAGGTTGTTGGCCAACCAGCATACACACAGGGTTTGTAGAGTAAATAAATTCTTGAGCAGGGTAGATCTAAGCCCCAATGAGTGGAATGAGTTGAACTTTTGTTGTTGTGTGGCTATTTGTTTTCAGTTTACCTCAGTCAAAGAAATGTTCAGTTGGCATCTTCTCTCGAAGGGGTAGTAAGCACCGCACCCCAGTTAGTCTACCGGTTGCTGGCTAGTCCTTCAAAATATTCAAATCCCCAGTATCAAGGGAGTCATGGAACAGAGGGCAGTAAGACTATAAACGATCATATGTTTCGGTATCTGTATCGGCTAATATCGGTATCGGAAATTAAGCATTGGACAATATTGGTATATTGGATATCGGTACAAAATCAATGTCAAGCATCCCTACAAATAACCCCATACGGTTATCCACATCCCATAGATGCCTGTCCCAATGGTCTATTTCAGCCAACGTCAACTGGCGGCCCGCGGGCCACATCCGGCCCGCCAAAGCTTTAAGTCTGGCCCGCAGAATAATCATGAATTCACAAAATGTAAAGAGGAAAAAATGCGTTCTGTTATTTATCATTTCAAACATTTAGTGCAAAAACCCAGCCCCCTGTATTTACATCTCTATTCACATGCTGGGATTTTGTACAGCGATTCCCGAGCTCCACACACACAGATGAGCCGAGATGTGTGTGCGTTAAAACACACACACACCGCTGAGCCAGGATGTGTGTGCGTTAAAACACACACACACCGCTGAGCCGAGACGTGTGTGCGTTAAAACATGCACGATACAAAGAGGGCAGATGAACTCACGCTAGTCTCGTTACTGTAAGTAGGCTACAATTAAACCTTCGTGAGTAGAAAGTCAATACTTATCAATGCACTCACCTGTGTATATGTATATATATATACCGGCATAAACATGTAGAAAGCGATATTTCAATCTGCTCAGTCCACTCTTGTATACCGCGCTGTTTTACGCAAACACAGCTCTACTCTGCAAATAACGAATTTTTACAAACAAGCTAAAACAAAAGCTGTCGGTTTGTAGTCTAACTGTTTATCTTAGTTTGCCGGGAATCTGGAAATTTGGACAACGTCTTGTAAAACTCACTGCTGGCTGAACAAACCAAACTCTCCGCTGGAGCGGTAAATATATGGAGGTATTATAAGACCAAAACAAATACATGTGGCTACTTAATATGCACGTGAATGATGATGCTGGTTGTATTATTTTGCAACCTGACAAGCACTTTTTCTTTCTGCAAGCATTTTCCACCAATCAGGACGCTGCTTACTACAACAATGTTTCCATAATCACAGACTTTAACCATCACTCCTCAGTGAACTGCCTCCTAGTCTGAGATCTTTTTCTAGTTAAAGAGCCAGTTATCATTATGGAGTTTCCATGTTTTTTAGGAGTTTGCTCACACTAATACATCTAAAGAAATATAGCATTAATTCAGTAAGAAAGTGAAAATTGCGAACAAAAATAGGCGTATTAGGTTTAAATTAATTTTATTTTCTTTATTTGAAAGTCCAGCCCCCAGAGTGTCTGCGTAGAAAAATTCTGGCCCTTGGAAAAATCTAGTTGATGACCCCTGGTCTATTTGATCAAATAAAACTCCGGGATCCTATTCGAAGTTTTACGGTATTTGTAAAAGGTACAGTAGATCTGTTTGAGAAAAAAATGAGGGGAAAACACTTGTTTTGTATCTAATCAATTATTAATGATTAATAGATTGTTGGCATTTTAACTTTTGGTAAAGGAAAACACACATCCAGCCCTAGTCTGGAGAAGTCATTAAAGTCATAAAAGGTCATTAAAAGTAACTAATACTCTGAGTAGTTTTTACAAATTGTACTTTTACTTGAGTATTTCTCTAACACCAGTACTTTTACTCTCAACGGAGTAATATTTTAGCAATGTAACAGTACTTGTACTTGAGTACAGATTTTCAGTACTCTTTCCGCCTGTTATGCACACAACACCTAATTAGGCTCATTCATTATGAAGCCAGCGGAGCAGTTAACATTTGTTAATTCTCTCAATTTACGAATTTTACTGTATTTAATTGTTATTTGGTCAGGCAGTTCTTAGGACATCTATAAGGGGCCTGTATGCAAAGGCCTTGTTTCGCGCTCAAAACGTTAGCAGTCCATTTGGAAAGCACTGCTGCTAGCTGTGACTTCAAGGAGAACTTCTATCAGACATTCACAAATTGAGGTAAGTTGAAATATTATTTTGCCAGAAAAATAACACTGCAGATTGTAAAGTGGTCTGTATTTTTGGTTTGTGCTGTTTAATCTGATGTAGAATCTAACCAAAAGGAAAAACAGCGGGAGAGGTTGGACAATAATTAATATATCACGATAGACGGAGCTCTGAAGCAGACCTGTGCGTCGCTTAGTGTTCGCTCTCTCTGGATAAAGACGAGCAGCAGCACAGACACTAGGGGCATCGGGCCGGGGGTAAAACCAATACTCATTACCAGGGCCCAAGGGAAGAGAGGGCCCTTGAAAAGTCTGGAATATATTTTATTTTACCTGGATATTTTTATTTCCTAATAACATTTCATAATGCATATCAGATGAAATGTAAAGTTAGTGTATTGGCATAATAACTTGGTTGATTGACTGACTATTTTGTATACAAAAAGGTCTCACCCCCCTTGCTAATGTGCCAAATGGTTTAGTCCACCTGCATGCATTACGTCAGCCAGTTCAGTTGAGTGTCTGGTGGAGCGCAAACTTCTGCTGTAGAAATGTCTTTTCTCAAAGAAAGCCAAATCATGCTACCAAAAAGAAAGGAAAGACAGGAGGAGGAGAGAAAACAGAATGAGGGGAAACAATTGGTAACTGACTTCTTTTCAAAGAAAGGTGAGCACTAACTAGAAAACAAAATCCATGGTGCTTGTCAGGGACCAAGCAGTTAGGCATGAGGAGTCGCAAGGAAATTTCAAAAAAAGTTTATTTTATTTTACCCAAAAAAAAAATCTGACAACAAATAAAGATAAAGTTTGGGCCCTTAAAAGAGGTCAAACAAACAAACTGAACTTAAGCTCTGAACATAACAAACTCAAAAATACAACTGACCTCCTACACAAGAAACAAAGGGGACTTATATACTGGGTGATCAGACCAGGTTTGACACTCAGGGGGAGACTAACAATAACACTAATATGTAAATTACAAATAACAAAAGAAAACAACTAAACACTTACTCCAAAAGAAATGTAATCTTAATTAACATTAACTGAATAAATGTACTAAAGACAATACAAATCAAAACTCAAATATCTTGAGGACAAATAAAGCTAACTCCCCCCTGACATAACAAGTAGTGGTAGAGTCCAATTTAGCCACCACCCCTATAAAGCTGCTGTAGTTCCAGATGTCACCTCTTTGTCCCTGCAGCCTGCATGCCTCACTCCAGGATGTGGAATCCGCAACACTGGTAAGCTCAAAGAAAACAGTTATATTAGAAAACCAATCCAAAACTAATAAAGTATATATGTAAACCAAATCCAGTGCCCTGTAAGTTATTTAAAACTAAATAAATGTTTACAACAAAATATATAACGTGTCTGAAAAGATATAGAAACCAATCTTAAGGAAAACAGCATGAACTAAGATAAATGTGAGTGTATGAGGTTACCGCCTTTAAGATGGCTGTATGGCCACGGCTGTGGCCATCACAGTGCTAAACTGCTTGAATATATCCGTGACTGTTAGCGCTAAAAAACGGACTGAGACAACCCATTGAAAGAGCAGAACATGCACTTGTTGGAGCAAAAAAGAACCTTGCTAAATTGACTTATGCTCCTTTGTTTTTAGGTGCACTGAAGAGTAATGCAATGACTCAAAATGTGAAGTGGAAATGGCGCTGTTGAAGTGGTTTACCGGCGCACGTGACCGTGGAGGGGAGAGGGCTGCAAGAGCCCAAAGAGAAAAAGGAGGCCACCACACAGACGCCATGAGTGTATTTTGTATTAATGTATTTTTTGGAGAGATGTTGTTTTTCAGAGATTTTTTAAAAATATATTTTTGATTTGTTTACCAGTATGTTGTGACATTTAAATTGTTTTTTAAAGATTGTTTGTTGTTCGATGTAACAATATATTTCTTGCAGTTCAAAGCGTCAAGTGTCTTTTATTTATCTTGGACTTATATTCATTCTTCGTTTTTCTTAGATTGCTTCCTTAAACCATTTGGCATGTTTGGGCTTAGATAGGCCTTGCATGAATTGCCCAGTTAGGACCCACATAAGATCCTTACAGAGCCCACTTTAAGCCCATAGGGGCATTCAGGGTTGAATCCTGGTGCAAGCCCATTTTAAACGCCCTTTAGGCAGGTGGGGCCCAAATGGGTCGGACATGAATTACCCAGTTAAGACCCACATAAGACCCTTACAGGTCCCACTTAAAGCCCATCTGGGCATCCACGGCTGGCCCCCGTGTGGATCCCGGGTGCAAGCCCATTTTAAACGCCCTTTAGGCAGGTGGGGCCCAAATGGGTCTGACATGAATTACCCAGTTAAGACCCCCATAAGACCGTTACAGGTCTCACTTAAAGCCCATCTGGGCATCCACGGCTGGCCCCCGTGTGGATCCCGGGTGCAAGCCCATTTTAAACGCCCTTTAAGCAGGTGGGGCCCAAATGGGTCTGTCATGAATTGCCAGGTTAAGATCCCACATAACACCCTTACAGGTCCCTTTTAAAGGCCATCTGGGCATCCACGGCTGGATCCTGGGTGCAAACCCACTTTAAACCCCTTTGGGCAGGTAGGGCCCAAATGGGTCTGACATGAATTACCCAGTTAGGACCCACATAAGACCCTTACAGGTCCCACTTAAAACCCATCTGGGCATCCACGGCTGGCCCCCGTGTGGATCCTGGGTGCAAGCCCATTTTAAACGCCCTTTAGGCAGGTGGGGCCCAAATGGGTCTGTCATGTAATACCCAGTTAGGACCCACATAAGACCCTTACAGAGCCCATTTAAAGCCCATCTGGGTAGCCATGGTTGGATCCTGGGTTCAAGCCCACTTTAGACCCATTTGGGCAGGTGGGTCCCAAATGGGTCTGACATGAAGTGCCCAATTAAGACCCATGCAGTACCCTTAGAGTTCCCACTTTTAGTATGTCTGGGCTTCCACGACTTGCCCCAATGTGGATCCCGGGTGCAAGCCCATAATGGGGCCCACATTTGCCGCCCATGAAGCCCTCATCTGGGCCCCACATGTCATTGCTGGCTGGGTTAATTGCGAAACAATATGCAAATAAAAGATCTATGTAGCTAGAAGGTTAGTCAGGCTCATATTCTTGTCATATAGTCTATATTACCCCCAATTTGCACTACTTTACGCAAGACATATTCTTTTCCAATCTGCAACGAAACCATAAGCTAACAGCCCAGCTAGTCAATGTTAGCTACCTTGAGCTAAATAGCATTAATGTTAGCTAGCTTTGTTCGCGCCATAAAACTCGAAGCCACTTTCATATATTACCCCCAACTTGCACTACTTTACTCAGACATATTATTTGCCAAGCTGCAACAAAACCCTGAGCTAACAGCCCAGCTAGTCAATGTTAGCTACCTTGAGCTAAATAGTGTTAATGTTAGCTAGCTAGCTTCATTCGCGCCATAAAAGTCGGAGCCACTTTCATATATATTACACGTAACTTGCACTACTTTAGCTACTCAGACATGATAAAGAATGTTCTGTTGTCCTAATTAATTATTAATTGAATTCGAGTTCTGAATTCTCTCTTTTAGTTTCATCTTGAGGGATCCACATGTTGAAGGAACTGGCTACACAACTAAGTTTAAACGTATCGATAACAATTAACATTTCAATTAACAGTTATACATATGTAGAGTTAGAATCAGAATCAGAATCAGAAATCAGAATCAGAAAAGCTTTATTGCCAAGTACATTTTTTACACATACAAGGAATTTGTTTTGGTGTCGTAGGTGCATGTCACACATTATCTAAAATAAGTTAAACAAACAGGTTAACAGAACAGACAATATAAGTATAAATATATAAATATATGTGTATATGTACACACACAGGATGTAACATAATAAAATAAGAGTAACAGTTAAGATAAAAAAAGAGCAGATTAAGTACAGTGGCATGTAGAGCCAGAGGTGGGTGTGGAGAGAGTCAGGGGGGATTCCGGGCCTTGTTAATAAGGCTAGTGGCGGAGGGGAAAAAAGCTGTCCTTGTGACGTGAGGTCTTGGTCCTGATGGACCTCAGCCTCCTGCCAGAGGGGAGTAGCTCAAAGAGTTTGTGTCCGGGGTGGGAGGGGTCAGCCACAATCTTTCCAGCACGCTTCAGAGTCCTGGTGGCGTAAAGGTCCTGGAGCGGTGGGAGATTGCAGCCAATCACCTTCTCAGCTGACCGAATGACACGCTGCAGTCTGCCCTTGTCCTTGGCAGTGGCAGCAGCGTACCAGATGGTGATGGAGGATGTGAGGATGGACTCAATGATGGCTGTGTAGAAGTGCACCATCATTGTCTTTGGCAGGCTGAATTTCTTCAGCTGCCGCAGGAAGTACATCCTCTGTTGTGCTTTCTTGACGAGGGAGCTGATGTTCAGCTCCCACTTGAGGTCTTGGGAGATTGTAGTTCCCAGGAAGCGGAAAGACTCCACAATGTTAATTGTGGAGTCACTGAGTGTGATAGGGGCAGGTGGGGCAGAATTCTTCCTGAAGTCCACAACCATCTCCACTGTCTTTAGAGCGTTGAGCTCTAGGTTGTTTTTGCTTGCACCAGGTCACCAGGTGGTCAGCCTCCGACCTGTAGGCGGACTCGTCTCCATCAGAGATGAGTCCGATGAGGGAGGTGTCGTCCGCGAACTTTAGAAGCTTGACAGACTGGTGACTGGAAGTGCAGCTGTTGGTGTACAGGGAGAAGAGTAGAGGAGAAAGAACACAGCCCTGAGGGGATCCGGTGCTGATGGTCTGTGAGTCGGAGATGTCTTTCCCCCAGCTTCACATGCTGCTTCCTGTCAGACAGGAAGTCAGTGATCCACCTGCAGGTGGAGTCAGGCACACCAAGCTGGGAGAGCTTCTCCTGGAGCAGAGCTGGGATGATGGTGTTGAAGGCAGAGCTGAAGTCCACAAACAGGATCCTGGCGTAGGTTCCTGCAGAGTCCAGGTGCCGGAGGATGTAGTGGAGGGCCAGGTTGACTGCATCATCTACAGACCTATTGGCTCTGTAGGCAAACTGCAGGGGGGTCCAGGAGGGTGTCGGTGATGGCTTTTAGGTGTGAAAGCACAAGGCGCTCAAAGGACTTCATAACCACAGAGGTCAGGGCGACGGGTCTGAAGTCATTAAGTCCTGTGGTCCTTGGCTTCTTGGGAACGGGGATGATTGTTGAGGTCTTGAAGCAGGCTGGCACGTGACATGTCTCCAGCGAGGTGTTGAAAATGTCTGTGAACACCGGAGACAGCTGGTCAGCGCAGTGCTTCAAGCTGGATGGGGAGACAGCATCCGGTCCAGCAGCTTTCCTGGGGTTCTGTCTCCTGAACAGTCTGTTGACGTCTTTCTCATTGATGGAGAGAGTCGTCGCTGAGGTGGGTGGGGAGGTGGAGGGGGGGGGGACCTTTAAGGGGGGGGGAGGTGGAGGTGATGCACTGTAGCTGTAGCTGTTGGGAGGTGTCGCGGGGGATGGAATCAGGGAAGACCCTTTGTTGGGAGGTGTTGAGGGGGGATGGTTACAGGACCGACCCTTTGTCCTTCAAAGCGACAGTAGAACTCATTAAGTTTGTTGGCTAGGCGTCGGTCGTTGGTGGAGTGGGAGACTTTAGGCTTGAAGCTGGTGATCTGTTTAAGCCCTCTCCAGACAGAAGCAGAGTTGTTTGCTGAGAACTGGTTTCGGAGTTTCTCAGAGTACCGTTTTTTAGCCTCTTTTACCGCCTTGCTAAACTTGTACTTTGCTACTTTAAGTCTGTTTTTGTCTCCACTCCTGAACGCCTCTGCCTTGTCCAACCTTAGCCTTCTGAGTTTGGCTGTGAACCAGGGTTTGTCATTGTTGAAACTCACCCTGGTGCATGATGGAACACAGCAGTCCTCACAGAAGCTGATGTATGACGTCACAGCCTCTGTGTACTCATCCAGACTGTTGGTAGCAGTCCTGAACACATCCCAGTCAGTAGAGTCCAAGCACGTCTGTAGATCCTCCACAGCTACACTGGTCCACTTCCTTGATGTCCTCACAACAGGTTTGCAGAGCTTTAGTTTCTGCCTGTAGGTGGGGGATCAGGTGGACCATGACATGGTCAGAGTGTCCAAGTGCAGCACGGGGGGACGGCGTGAAAAGCATCCCTGACTGTGGTGTAACAGTGATCCAGAATGTTCTCCTCTCTAGTCGGGCATTTAATATGCTGTCTGTATTTAGGTAGTACATGAGTGAGGTTTCCTTTGTTAAAGTCACCAAGGACAATAACTAGGGAGTCCGGGTTGGTCCGCTCCACACATAGTATCTGGTCGGCAAGCATGCGCTGTGCGACCTGCACGTTGGCCTGCGGCGGGATGTAAACACCGACCAGAATGAATGAATGGAACTCACGGGGTGAATAAAAAGGCTTACAGTTTATGATGTAAGATTCCAGTTCAGGAGAACAATACTGTTGGATCACTGTCACGTCGTTGCACCACCCGCTATTGATGTAGAAACAGATTCCTCCACCTTTAGTTTTGCCGGAGAGGTCCGTGTCTCTGTCCGCTCTGTAGAGTTGGAAGCCTGCCAGCTGCAGCGCAGAGTCCGGTATTAATCCACAGAGCCACGTCTCCGTGAAGCACAAAACAGCAGATGAAGAAAAGTCCCTGTTTCCAACCAACAGCAGTTGTAATTCCTCCAGTTTGTTGGGCAGTGAGCGCACGTTAGAGAGAAATGTGCCCGGTAACGGTGTGCGTAATCCTCGCTGGCGGAGACGCACCAGCGCACCAGCCCGTTTCCCTCTCCTCCGGCGTTTCACTGCGTGAGCAAAGGTGAGCGCACCTTGACTAGAATGTCCACAATTTCCAGTGAAGGGAGAAGAAAAGTAGGAAATAAATCCTCTGGCGTTGTTCCCCTGATGTTAAAGAGCTCTTCTCTGGAGAAAGCGATCCGGGTATCATCGCAAAAAACAAAGTTAAAACACAAAACAAAACAAAACAACACGCACAAACACACCGAGTTGACCGTCTGCGGCGCCATCTTGGTATAGGATGTTAATATAGGATGTTAAGGGAACTCGATTTAAACTATGCTTTGCGTGAAATGTTGATACTTTTTAAGGAAATGGAACACTTACCTAAGTTCACCGTAAGTGTGCAGGGTGGAAAAGGGATGATTCTAAGTCAGGCGTTGAGTTTTATCTCACCCAAAGTTGTGCACACGTCACTCCAGTGATGAGCTAAGCGTGCTACCGTTGAAATCGGCTTCATACTGGTAAAAAGGGTCTGAGCCGCGCCCAGAGTTTTGTCTTCCTGGCAACCTTGAAAACAAACACATTTCTTTTCGACGTTTTGACGCCTTTTTTCACAGTTTGTTTTTAAATTGAAACACACACACATACACACACACACACACACACACACACACACACACACTAAGAAATGCTGAATTAAATAAATATATGTTTTTATTTGTACAAATTTATGTCATTTATCAGATCAGACCCGTCGCCAAAACCTCACTCTGAACTCAGTTCAAAACTTGAGAGCCCTGTAGGCTAATGTAGGCCTGTATAATAGCCTAGTCTTAAATAATAATAATATTATTATAAAATGATGTTGGCTAAATAAATGTTGGCTGGATAAAAATATTTAGGCTGGCTTTTGTTTCTGTTACCCACCATTGGTAGACGAGCCAAAAGAAAAAGTTATATCTGCGGTAGGATGCCGGTTTTACGGAAGCGGCCCGCTCCTAATTGTCAGCTGGGTAGCAGCTCCAGCAGTAGCAGCTCTGCAGTCAGCAGGTCACCACTGCCAAGTCTCTCGCCCGCAAAGAAAAGAAAAAGAAATCCCATCCTGGATTTCCTCACTGAGGAGTCCAACAGGGAGCAGCGGCGCCACGAGGACAGCGAGACCGAGAACAAGGCAAACACACGGCAGTTGTTGTCCCTCCTTGAGAGGATTGTTGAGAAATTGTAGTAGTAGTTTTTTATTTTTTATGGCTGCCATTTGTAACTTTTTTTGCAAAGTTTTTTTTGAGTTTTCTACATTTGACTGCCTTTTTTTTTAACAGTCATCTACCTGATGTATAGTTTTTATTTTTTTTTGGCTGCCTTTTTGCAAAG
This sequence comes from Perca schrenkii, assembly GCA_025617405.1. Lineage (NCBI taxonomy): Eukaryota > Metazoa > Chordata > Actinopteri > Perciformes > Percidae > Perca > Perca schrenkii. Next base: position 36,123,869 of record CM046800.1, on the reverse strand, counting down.
TTTTTTGAGTTTTATATATGTGAGTGCCTTTTTTACTGTCATCTACCTATGTATATTTTACTATTCCAATATTGTTAATATTATTGCCATTGCACTGAACTGCCTTGCACTACATTCATATTTACATATTTAAATCTCAGTACACTCGATATTGCACTATTCATTCCCTGTTTTCAATTATTGTATATGTTTAACTTTTTGCACTGACTAATGTCCTGTTTTTATTCTGGCCAATAAAGCTATATTGTTATATAATGTTTTGCCAATTTACTTTCATTGGTCAAGTCATATTTGTGCAATCCAAACTTGAATTAACTATTTGGGGGGTCTAACTGAGATGTATTAAGATGAGATAGATTTTATTAATCACACATTGGGGAAAATCCTAAGCACTGTTTGGATACTGACTCATATTGAGAGACAATAATTGTGTTAAGTTAAAAGCCTCTGATGTAAAGCGGCTGACGAAGCTGGTGAGTGAAATAACTGTAAACACATTGTAACACACACGCTTCTTTGCACATCTCATCCCAATCTATTCAATGTGTTATATTACAGTAATTCAATCATATTGTGTGAAGGCGTATCATGAACCTTTCATAAAAGCAAATAGAATCATGCCAACAGAACACTTTTTTCTTATTACTTAAGCACATCATTTAACTGAAGCAGTGGTTACAACAACCACAGAGACTAACCATAACTTAGTAGTTGAATAAATCTGAGTCAATAGTCAAATAAATCAATGTGTTTCTGAACATGTGTGACATTCAAAACCATGATAACTGACACAGATATACAAAACACCATGCATTGTGTATACAAATGTTTATTGCAAACAGACCTAAGTAGTACACATACATAAAAGAACATAAAAGAACTATAAAATGTATACACTGGTCATGTTCATGGGGCTTGCACATTGCCTGAAACTAAGGCCGCCAGTCTGTGTCTTGCATCATTCCCAGAGGTTTCATTGTATGCCATGTGTCCACGGGGAGGTTGGGCGTCATCCATTAAAATGTCTTCATCCGGAACCAGTGTGTCACCATTGTCCATACACACATTGTGCAAAAAGGCACATGAAGCAATTACTTGGGGTGCAAACGTGGGCTTCACCTCCAAAGCTCTGAAAAGCGTTGACCTCCATCTGGTCTTCATCATGCCGAACGCCCTTTCAATTATGCTGCGCCCTCTTGACTGGTAGTAGTTGAATCGCTGTTGTACTTCTCCATGCACTGGCTCCTTGAATGGGGTGATGAGGCAAATCGGAGTTTCCAAACAGGGATACCCACCATCACCCAGGAGGATGTAGCCTGTTGGTGGATACCGTCTTGTGGTGTAAAAACTGCTGTTTTTCAGTATCAGTGTGTCATGGACAGACCCCGGATACCCCACAAAAATGTCCAGAAACCTGCCATTCGAGTCACATATTGCCTGCATGTTGATTGAGTAAAAGCCTTTATAATTCAAATAGTCCAATCTGTGACGCTGTGGTGGTTTTATAGGTATGTGGCTGCCATCGATTGCTCCAACCACATTGTGGAATGCAGGGGTTCCAGAAATGTTGACAAATCCCTGACCCACTGCAGGCAGGTCCACTGTTTGAGGGAAGTCGATTGCTCTCCTCAGATTGTCCCATATGTTCTGGGCCACTCTGTGGATGATGTCGTGAACCGTGGCCTTTGGCACATTAAAGACACGGGCCACCACCCGATAAGAGAGTCCATGTGCCAGCCAATAGGTGTATATGAGTACCTCAAGCTCATTACCCCAGCCATGGTCCTGCTCCCTGTGCAAAAGCCTCTGTAAGCTGTGCATCGCTCTTCTGGTGAGGCGGAAATCCTGCCTCAGCTCAGTCTCCACATCGAACCACAGGCGCAGTATAGGCATGTTGTGGTGTATGGCACAGTATGTTGTTGGCTCACCAGTCTGGAAAAGAAAACCATTTCACACCATTAATGGGCTGAGTTGGAAAAATGTTTGCCCCTTCAAACTACTTTTAAACCGTCTCCCCTTCCCCACAACAACAGCACATAGTGGCTACAATTACGTCTCCCCCCAAAAATAAAACACATCGTGACTACAGTTGTCTCCACCCCCTAGCAGGACTGGACTTGTACAAAAAATACCGACAAAATAACGTCCCCCCTTCCCCACAACAAAGTACATAGCTAGCTAGCTAGTGGCTACACGCCCCCCCCTAAAATAAAACACATCATGACTAGAGTTGTCTCCCCCCAGAACAAAGCACATATCAGGACTGGACTGGTACATAAAAATAATCGACAAAATAATACTTATACACATAGATATGTAATGGGTTCGTATCACAATATAATACAGTCCATGTAATGTACACGAGTCCAGCTCGGCTAGCTACACCATAAAGTTGTTTGCAGCGAATCCATACATACCATAAACTGATCCACCAGTATTCCTAGGCGTTGTCTCTCTCTGCACTGCTCCTAAACTACGAATTATGGATTTGATCAACTGGTCTCTCAGCGCAATTGACACCATCTTCTCGACGAGAAGCTCGGGTTCGGGGGAACCTGACTGCCCTGCCGGAACGTTCGCAGCTGGCTACACGATGGACGCGTGGGAGAGGTGGCGGGTCGTGTGTCTGGCGGTTCTTTCCGTGGAGGACATTGAAGATATCTACCTATTCGGAACTATGATAACAGGTCTTTTGCTGATTGGCTCAGGCATTGCCCTGGTTTATCGAGAAATTAAAGTGAAGACGGGAACAGAGCAAAATGCCAGGCTGCCCGTCATGGTTGAAGCTGTGGGCAGAGCTGTCGGAACTCAAATTGTGACTCTGAACTCCATGAGCCACAAATTGGATACTGTGATTATCATGGGCCCAAAACTGGATACCATCTTGGGGAGACAGTCAGCTCTGGACAAGTTGGACAAGTTGGACGAGATCTTGGGGAAACTCACGGCTTTGGCAAGGAAATTTGATCGTTACGGAGACCAGAGGGGACATTTCAGAGAAGTCGGGAGTGACTAATCTGCCGGCTCCTAGCCCCAAGACAAAACAAATTCCAACCTTATCTTTTCGGCTCCCGAACAGCGCTGGCCTTGGCCAAGGCCGGTGTTGGATACTCACTCCCCTCGGAGCTCTACAGCGAGGCACACTCTTCATTTCCCCACCCGACTCCCACTGACACCTGTTGATTGTTGACTCGTACTGGGTCCTGTTTCAAGGCTGACTCCATGGCAACTGGCTGTGTATCGCAATGACAATCGTGCGGACTGAGTAAACCTGATTACGGGGGGCCAGATGTAGCTTGACTAATCAGGCCTACACATACACGAACTTTGACATACATACAGATTTGCAACTACACCCCACCCCCCTACCCAGCGCCTTCACCGCTTCTTCCCCCAGTCAGGCGGGCAGGTCTGGGCCAGCGCCTTTGTTTGGCTGCAGGACCAGATGTCTGTTTGCCTGTCCTGGACTACCTCTACTCCATCACCCCCATCCCAATGCACCCAAGATCCCACCCCTACTGCGTGTCCTGTTATAATGTTATGTTGTGTTATGTGCAGCAGTGCAAATGTACTGTTATGTGGTGTTATGTGCAGCAGTGCAAATGTACTGACTGTGTGCTTATGTGCTGAGGTGTTTTTTTCCTGTTCCCACACTGTTCTTATTTTATGAGGATAGTCTGAAAACGGCTTTTTTATTCCCTCTCCTCTCCCAATGTCATGCTGTATCTGTTGCGAGGGTTAGGAGAGAGTTGTGATGGCGCCGCATATGGCGACTCGGTGTGTTTGTGTATGTTGCTTTAATGATTTTAATGCGATTTGCACTTACGATACCAAGACACATCCCTCGTGTGTGTAAACATACTTGGCAATAAAGCTTTTCTGATTCTGATTCTGATTCTGATTCTTCTCCTCGCATGATTTCTTCTATTTGTTGCAGACAATCGCAAAAGAATCACTATAACCAATGCAATCGACATGCTCACACTTGCAGACGGCATCTTGGATGTTTGTGATCAACTTGTTGCCTCTGGTGATGTAACAGCCCGCTAGCGACAATGCTTGATGACGTAACCGTAACCAAGTAGTGTCCGATTTCTTAGGGATATGTTTCCTCCCCTAGCCCTTAGCACTCTGCGTGTAGGGCCTAGGGTTAGGGATAAGACAAAGGGGAAGGGATAAGGGGAGGATTCGGATTCAGCCTTAGTACTCCACACAACTGGGGGACACAGGCTTTAAGCACCCTAGGAAATACACCGTCTGGGCCAGCAGCTTTGCCGGAGTGGAGTCTTGTCATCTGTCTTCTCACCAGGTCAGGCATGAAGGACACTGTAGAGGTGACCGTGGGGGGAGGGGGGAGGTCCTCAGGTTGTAGAGGACATGGTGTAGAGCAGGGGGGAGGGGGTGGAGTAGGAGGGTGTGAGTTGAGGTGGTGAGGTGCAGACAAAAGTGGTGCTTTTCCATTACATGGTACCTACTCGCCTCGCCTCGCCTCGCCTCGCCTCGCCTCGACTCGCCTTTTTTGGTTTTCCATTACGAAAAAAAGTACCTGGTACCTGCTAACAGATACTTTTTTTAGCACCTCCTCAGTCGAGGTTCCAAGCGAGCTGAGGCGAGCCGAGAAGGTGACGTGAAACCCTGCAGGCTGCTGACTGGTCGAAAAGAATCGTCACTGATCACTGCATTGCCAGCGACAGACAGCATTTTTAAATAGTTTAGCCAGCGGTGTTTTTTTGCTGCCGGAGGCTCCACGCAGAGCTTTCTCCGTAGCATACAAGCGGCCTGATGGTTATACTGGTGGCTGGTGTGTGTAATGTGTGATGTGTGTGTGTCGAGTCGCCGTATGTGTGCGTGTGGGGAGCTGGTGAGCGAGGGAGAAGTGAGAGAGTGACGGCGATTATCTCCGCAGCGAGTAGCGACTCTAGAGTCATGTATATGTGAGAGAAACAAAGCGAGTAACGACTCTAGAGTCATATATATGTGAGAGAAACAAAGCGAGTAGCGACTCTAGAGTCATATATATGTGAGAGAAACAAAGCGAGTAGCGACTCTAGAGTAATATATATGTGAGAGAAACAAAGCGAGTAGCGACTCTAGAGTCATATATATGTGAGAGAAACAAAGCGAGTAGCGACTCTAGAGTAATATATATGTGAGAGAAACAAAGCGAGTAGCGACTCTAGAGTCATATATATGTAATCACGGTGGGAAATCTGGAGCAGTAAACGTTAACTATCTCTTTGATATCATGTTGTTCACGGAGACGGATAACCAGGAAATGCGGCGGGGATTTGTCAATGGGAAAGCAAGCTACTAAGCCACGCCCACGGCAGTCGCTATGACGACCAGCCACACTGAGGCGATTCTTAAAATGGAAAACGGACGCACAGCGAGTCGAGGCGAGTAGAGTAGAGTAGAGGCGAGGCGAGGCGAGTCGAGTAGGTACTGGTAATGGAAAAGCACCTAAGGTCTGTAAGGAGGAGGAGTAGGAGGAGGTAAAGTGGCAGTTTTTGTTGGGCAGCCAGCAGCAGAAACTTGTGGGGGATGGGCCGCAGTATCAAACCTATTGAAAAATAGGCCCGGTCCACACGGCCCTCCAACCCCATGACACCAGTCTTTTGGAACCCAGTGATGGGTTCTCATGCCGCTCCACACATCCCTCATGTTGTTATGCTGGAGTTTACTCTCCAGCTTTCTCCTATAACTGTCTTTAGCCTCCCTGATTTTGAGTTTGAGTACCCCCTGCACTCTCATCACCTCATCACGGTTGCCATCTCTGAACGCCCTCTTCTTTTCATTCAGGATGGCCTTAATGTCCTTGGTGATCCAGGGTTTATTATTGGCGTAGCAGGTTACAGTCCAAGCAGGTACATTGCAGTCCAGACAGAAATTAATGTAGTCCATGATGCACTCTATGAGCCCATCAATGTCCTCCCCGTGGGTTCACAGAGTGCAGGCCAGTCCGTCACTTCAAAGCAGCCCTGCAGTGCATCAGAAGCCTCCTCCGACCACTTCCTCACTGTTCTTGTGGTTGTAGGCTTCCTTTTCACCAGAGGCACATAGCAGGGTTTGAGGTGAACCAGGTTGTCATCTGACCTGCCAAGAGGGGGGATAGAAGAGGAGATGTATGCTTCCTTAACGTTAGCATACATCAGATCCAGGGTCCTCTCTTCTCCGGTAGGACAGCTCACATATTGTTTGAACGTCGGCAGAACTCTATCCATGGTGACGTGGTTAAAGTCTCCCGACATGATGATGAGGGCACTGGGGTGTTGAGTCTGTAGTTTGGAGATGGTGGTGTGAATGATGCTGCAGAGAGATGTTGGGTTTGCAGAGGGAGGGATGTACACAACAACAATGATGACATGCGGGATCTCTCTAAGCAGATGGTATGGATGGAGTCCAACGGCCAGCAGTTCAACATCCGGTCTACAGAGCTGTTCTTTAATTGTGATATGACCGGGATAACACCATCTGCTGTTTACTAGAATGGCAAGCCCCCGCCTTTCCGCTTACCGCTCTTGGTGCAATCCCGGTCCGCCTGGACAGTGTGGAAGCCATCCACGGAGACGTTCTGGTCCGTAATGTCCCTGTGCAGCCATGTCTCCGTGAAACACATCAGACTGCACTCATGGTACTCCGGGTGACTCCGAGTGGCTCCGGGTCGTTCCGCGTTAGCGCCGTTAGCTCGTCCATTTTGTTGCTAAGAGACCATACATTTCCCATAACAACAGAGGGGAGACAGGGCTTAAATTCTTCTCTTTCTGCTCTCAACGAAGGCGGTCGCATTTCTCTCCCTCTCCCTACCAGGCCTACCCTGCTTGCTATCTTGTCTCGTGTTGTCTGCTGTTACTTGTACTTATAGAGTCTCTCTCTCTGCACTGCTCCTAAACTACGAATTATGGATTTGATCAACTGGTCTCTCAGTGCAATTGACACCATCTTCTCGACGAGAAGCTCGGGTTCGGGGGAACCTGACTGCCCTGCCGGAACGTTCGCAGCTGGCTACACGATGGATGCATGGGAGAGGTGGCGGGTCGTGTGTCTGGCGGTTCTTTCCGTGGAGGACATTGAAGATATCTACCTATTCGGAACTATGATAACAGGTCTTTTGCTGATTGGCTCAGGCATTGCCCTGGTTTATCGAGAAATTAAAGTGAAGACGGGAACAGAGCAAAATGCCAGGCTGCCCGTCATGGTTGAAGCTGTGGGCAGAGCTGTCGGAACTCAAATTGTGACTCTGAACTCCATGAGCCACAAATTGGATACTGTGATTATCATGGGCCCAAAACTGGATACCATCTTGGGGAGACAGTCAGCTCTGGACAAGTTGGACAAGTTGGACGAGATCTTGGGGAAACTCACGGCTTTGGCAAGGAAATTTGATCGTTACGGAGACCAGAGGGGACATTTCAGAGAACTCGGGAGTGACTAATCTGCCGGCTCCTCGCCCCAAGACAAAACAAATTCCAACCTTATCTTTTCGGCTCCCGAACAGCGCTGGCCTTGGCCAAGGCCGGTGTTGGATACTCACTCCCCTCGGAGCTCTACAGCGAGTCACACTCTTCATTTCCCTACCCGACTCCCACTGACACCTGTTGATTGTTGACTCGTACTGGGTCCTGTTTCAAGGCTGACTCCATGGCAACTGGCTGTGTATCGCAATGACAATCGTGCGGACTGAGTAAACCTGATTACGGGGGGCCAGACGTAGCTTGACTAATCAGGCCTACACATACACGAACTTTGACATACATACAGATTTGCAACTACACCCCACCCCCCTACCCAGCGCCTTCACCGCTTCTTCCCCCCAGTCAGGCGGGCAGGTCTGGGCCAGCGCCTTTGTTTGGCTGCAGGACCAGATGTCTGTTTGCCTGTCCTGGACTACCTCTACTCCATCACCCCCCCCATCCCAATGCACCCAAGATCCCACCCCTACTGCGTGTCCTGTTATAATGTTATGTTGTGTTATGTGCAGCAGTGCAAATGTACTGTTATGTGGTGTTATGTGCAGCAGTGCAAATGTACTGACTGTGTGCTTATGTGCTGAGGTGTTTTTTTCCTGTTCCCACACTGTTCTTATTTTATGAGGATAGTCTGAAAACGGCTTTTTTATTCCCTCTCCTCTCCCAATGTCATGCTGTATCTGTTGCGAGGGTTAGGAGAGAGTTGTGATGGCGCCGCATATGGCGACTCGGTGTGTTTGTGTATGTTGCTTTAATGATTTTAATGCGATGTGCACTTACGATACCAAGACACATCCCTCGTGTGTGTAAACATACTTGGCAATAAAGCTTTTCTGATTCTGATTCTGATCTTCTCCTCTCCATACACCCGTCCTGTCTCGACCCTCCTCTATTCCCACGACGTTGCTTCCCTCCTCTGCCCCTCCTCTCCAGAGTTCGGGTGGAATATTAGCTGGTCTGGCCACAATGCCGGCCGGCATTAAAGCGATCAGCTGTACTCCAGAGTAAACAAAGGCAGCATGTCCCAGTGAAAGCGGCATTGATAAAAACAACACTCAAAAAAGCACAAAAACTCTCCAAAGCAACCTCGTAAGAGAGGGCAGGACTTCACATAGTTAATAATATAGTGATAAAACAAGAACGAACAAAAGAGAATGAAAGTTTAAAAAGTTTAAAAAGCAAACTCAAAAGCTGGAGCACGTAACAGGCAGCATGCAGCTTTCGCGCATGCGCAAACACTGGGAAAGCATGCTACAGCTTATGTAACAGCCGTTATATGTTTTAACGGTTATATTCAGGTTTTATTTTGAGTGTCTTTTAAAGTTATTACTTGCTGTCTCAGCTAGCGGGTAGCCGAATTAGCTGTTAGCTAAACTAACGTAGCTTCCTTTATTCAGAGGTGCGCGGTGGTTTATGGGATGAGTAGTTCCTTCGTGCTGAAATTATGATATGTACACAGTCTTGTACCTTTGACTTTTTTTATTTTCTGTTTGTATTTTCACTCGAAATGGTACGTTGTATGCATGTGAGTCATGTACCATATGGTTAGCCTAAGGCATTGTCTAAAACTCTTTATATATGGATTTTTCCAGACGTTAATGGGAGAAATAAATGGGAAATTTACTTCTGGAACCCAAGGTCTGGGGCGGGACTTTTGAGCTCTATACAAAAAACTCAGAGAAAACCCAGAGGCTTTAACTGCAGATATATGCCACACAGGAGGAATAGTTTGTTCTCTCTTTTATCACTTGGATTATGCAGGTGAGGGTGCAGAAACGGGGGAAGTCCTTGTAGATCTCTGGCACCTTGACAGACAGATCCAGCAACTCTCCACTGTTGTCTTTGTATAGTGTGCTCCTATTTAAGAAAAATTCATAGACATGAACAATTAAATAGAATATATTAGGTGTAGATAGCTTTTTTTAACATCATTACTATCTTACCTTACCTTCTCTGATTTGGTTTTGTGGACACCACAGTAATTTTCTTTCCCGGACTTGGTTGTGCACCCTGTGAATTTAAACAAGATAAATAAATGATAAGTGTATGTAACATGATTTTACAATTACATTATCAGACTTGCCAACGTTCTTGGTTTGTGCCACTGCTGCCTGCCCTCTGCACACAGGTGAGTACAGGGGGAACCAATAGGATATTGAGTTGGGAGTAATGTACTGACTGGAACAACAAGTGTGGTTGTAGAACACTGGTCCATGCACAAAGTGCAGCTGTGATGCAGCTCAGCAGGGGTACTTCAGTCACACCTGGAAGAAGAGAAACTGAAATAAAATACTTGTTTTTTCTGTTCAGTTTGCTTTGTATTAATTAAAAAAATAACCACTATTTAAGGAGCAAATAAGAAAGCATATCATTTCTAGATCTGTTTTTATTATAGTGGTGAAATTGTAATACAAATAAAAAATACAACTTTTTAAACAGACATATGAATTTTTGAACTGTTATATGAAGGAATGACGACTAAATTCTGATGAACAACACACAACAGTGATGCAAAAACTGACACTAACAATACAGTTTCTTGTGTTCTTTCAGTCATATTACAGTTTAGTTTTTACTACTGGCTCTAACATGAAATTAGCCAAATTCCCAGGAACATGTGTATATGAACACTATGTATATACACATAGCCTACTGTCCGTCATATGTCGTTCAAACTAGCTAAACTCTATAAAGAAAATCTAATTGTTTATGGACATCAAGCTAGGCTATATGCTAGCGCCATATGCTACGTGCTCAGGGATGTATTAAGAGAACTGGATACAGTGTTCGGCAGGAAGCCCCGTACATTCCAATGCTCAAAAGCGCATAAAGCAAAAATGGAGCTCGGATCTTCCGCATTGTTGGCCCATGACGTCACGGTGGACACGCGCACTAGCAACAATTTGTTTGTGTTGTCGTAGCAACCGGTAGCAACATGCTCGTTCATGAGCTTCTCTCTCGTCTCTCTTACAAGTGGCGAACTCATGAACTCCCCGTTTTCATTGTCTAAAATATTCACTAACGTTAAACATTGTGTTTTTGTTGTTCCCGATCATTTACATGCTTAGCTAAATAAACGATAGATGTATTTAGCTTGACAACCAAGGAGATTTTATAATTATGTCGTGCTACTAACTAGCTACTAACTAGCGCTAGCAGTTAGCCTGCAGTATGGTGAACAGAGCTCGTCCATGGCTTCATCTCTCATCCACGTTATAAGCTTTACAGCATACAGCCCTCAGATGTATCATAAGAGAGAACCAAGGCCATGTAATCACTATGTCTGTAGTAATGTTATGTCAGAGCTGCCAACTTTTCCCCAAACCTTGGAGTGAGATTTGGTGGGGCGAACCCAAATGTTTTCTATGTTGAAAATAAACCATTAAATGGCACTTTCTGGAGAGTTTTGTGCAAAGAAATGGAGAAATCGAGTCTTACATGATATGTGCAAAACTGCTAAATTTGCATTGTTGTAGTCTCAACAGGTATTAGGGCATTTAGCATTTACATTACTATTAATCAGTCATCACTTGATGATACACATTGTATTACCTTGTTATGATATAAGAAGTGACCCATACAATGTGCCAAACATAATGTGCTACATGAAGAGACAGTGCAGCATATGACAGTAGCAACAGCTGAGAAGATTTGGGTCTGTGGTGACCAGGTCCACCTCACACAAACTTCCTTTTCCCCTTCTCTCTCTTTACTACTACTACAACACACACACCACACACACACACACACACACACACACACACACACACTAATGCTTCTCAGTGTAGGGACCAGGGACCCAAAGTTAAATTAACATTGGTCTACCAAAGGGATCTAATAGGACCACTGAAATTCTAAAGACTGAAAACCACTGATTTACATACATTTTAATCCTTTACAACTAAATAAATAGAAATAACCATTTTTTGGGAACCGGGGGACTGGTGGCCAAAGACCAAATCTCATTAGATTAGGCAGTGAGGGAAAATCATTCTTCAAACAAGGCCTCTCCCCACCAAAAGGTCCAGCAGAAACTAGACTGAAAAATACCAACAGCAAGACAAAAGACACAGCATGGCTCATTTTGTGCATGTGTTATAGCACAACCTTTCTCAAACTTTTTTTGTGCCAAGGCCCAGTAATGTTTGGCCCTTTGGTCCTCTGTGCCCCATTTAATGTAATTCCTTTGGAAAAAGAAAGACTATTTTTTCTTTTTATGAAACATTTAATGTATTATTTACAGTTACAATTAGAGATGCACAGAGGTGAGCTGGCACAAACATCTGGACCAGTCACAGCTGCATGGCCTGGCAACCAAATGGCATCGGTTTTGTTTCCAGATTTTGTGAGGAGACATAATTTTGAGCATTAAACACTGGATTTTTATGTACCTATTTCTACCCTTTTCTACATCAATTAATGCTGGAAACAATTGAAAATATATAAAAAATAAGGCCCTGGGCATTCTGTATTACTTTCAACTATTCTCTAGTCTAGTAGATCAACTTTTTCTAATTTAACGTCATGTCTGCTGAGTCAATAATTTACTCTTCCCTCCTCTTTTGCGTCTTTGTCTTGGGAAGTAAATCTATTTAAATGTGCATGTGGCACTTATTCATGTGAATCATACATTAAGTCATTTTAATTAATTTATAAACCTCTGGACTTCAATAGCTCAGATGTGTTACATCAGATTTCAAAATAAACCTCCTCCCATCTGTGTTCTCCCCGAAATTTGGAGAGTTGTTGTAATATAGTCTGCTGTGCATGTTATTGCTCTGCTGATATGGTAGTATCTCATTCAGACCGTCTGACAGACACAGAGACCCATTTGGGTCTCTGGTCTCTGACAAAGTTTAGAAGTGGCTGTACGCTGCTCTTCATCGGAGGTAGAGCGCGGACGCACCGCGTCACTGCCCACATCAGAGCGAGTCCACTGCAAGTAACTGAAGTTGCTACACTTACCAGCCGCGCTGCTCACCTCTATTTTTAGAGACAGAGTGGACACAAAGCGACGGACGGGTCTGTAATACTCAAAGCATACCTGAAGCCGGGGGAATGCGCCTGGGATGGCTCGTGAAGAAATGTTCTCACATTTGCGACATTTCAAAAATTCCACAGACAGGGAGCGCTCTTGCAACCCCTCTCACCGTCTCTGAAAGCATAACTAGTCGATCACGAGCGGCTCGACAGGTAGCTCTATAGATAAACATAAACTCATCTTTCAGGCATTTGACCGACCGTATTGTGATATTTTCTTCCAGGGCCGGTTCTAGCCCTTTGGTTGCCCTAGGCGAGATTGATTCCCCCCCCCCCGTCTCGCATTGCCAGATCTCCACAGCACTTTGTCAGCGATAGAGTAGCAATTATGTTCATTTTAGTTTCTAGCTTCCATGTGAATTAGATAGCACCATCATACTGGAATCATAACTGGTCTGGCAACCCAAAGGCCAGTGTTTTGTTTCCAGATTTGTGTGCATGGTGACTTATGATGGGGGTGTCTGGGGGTCCACCCCCTGAAGATTTTGAGCATTAAATACTTAATACTTAATACTACTTAGTTTATTTTTTACCTTTTTTTGAATCAATTTATGCTGGAAATATCTTTATCTAAAGTGAAACAGAGATTACAATCCAAATATAAAAACATAATGGAATATTTTGCAGTAAGGCTCTCAGCCATTCTGTATTGCTTTCATCTATTTATTCTCCTTTGCTTCTTTTGTTGAGGAAGTAACCTCCTTAAATGTGCATATTAAAATTATTCACCTGAATGATACATGAATTCCTTTTAATGAATTAATAAACCCCTGGACTGTAATATTTCAGATGTGTTTGAGCAAGATTTCTGCTCATGTTCAAAACTCTGCACATTCAAAATACAGTATATCTCATCTGTGTTCCCTGAGGTTTGGAGGAGTTGTGATATGGTGAGAAAAATAAAGTGACAATACAATAGGCTATTACAAGAATGAAGTCACTATATTTCAGAAAATAATCTATACCTGCACCATAGATTACGTGATTGCTCTGCTGACGGTAGATCTCAGACCTGCTGACAGACTCAGAGACCGGTTTGGGTCTCTGGTCTCTGAATGAGACAGTTTAGGGAAGTGGCTATAGGCTACGCTGCTCTACATCGGAAGTGGAAAAACAAAACTACGCAGAAATAGGTCACACATCTACCAGCATGCCCACAGCAGAGCGCGTCCATTATAAACACGGAAGGCGCGCTGCAGCAGCTCCGTGTCTGTGCCGCTGCTCGTCTCTATTTTTACAGCGAGAGTGGACACTGAGCGACACACAGGTCTGCTTCAGAGCTCCGTGTGTTTGAGTCTGACCCATAGACTGGAAACGTCGCGTAATGAAAAGTTGACAAGTAAACGTGTGGCTGAGGGGGCGCCCTAGGATGAACATGTTTAATAAACACGTTTTATTTGGGAAGTAGACCTAAGGGCGACACGGCGCCCCCAACACTTTTGACGCCCTAGGCAATCGCCTTGGTCGCCTATAGCAATCGCCAGCCCTGTTTTCTTCCCACTATGGCCACGCCAAGACCCGCCCTTCAGTAGCATTTACACACTATTGGCCAGGCGTCCATGCTTACATGTACAGGGCCTAGCCCCTGACCAATCCCATAACCCTAACCTTAACCATTCAAGGTGAAATGCCTAATCCCAACCAATGAAGCTGCTTCGTAGGGCGGGTCTTGGCGTGGCCATAGTGGGATTCGTAATTTTGCGACCAGGTTGACACTTCTTTTTTTTTTTGACCGTGTTGACACTTCAGCGTGAGAAATCGGGGGTGTGGCGTGTGAGTGTGTGAAACCAATCAAATGCGTGTGTCTCACGGCCAATGCGTGAGAGTTGGCAGCTCTGTTATGTAGGAATATAGCTAGCTATGTATAGATCTTAATACAGCCATGCTAGCTACCCCTGATGTTAGCAACTAGCTAGCTAGCTGGGTGCAGTCCCGCGGCTCTGCTCGCGTCCATTATGCGTGTTCATCATGCCAAATTTAATAATTCTGGATTCGCTTCTAGTGAATGTTAAAAATTTTAAAAACGTGACGTTTTAAACAAGGACCCTTACAGTGTTCGGGCTGGTAAGTTGATATACCCCGAAACAAATAATCTGCTTAAATATAGATGTTTCTTTCGCCATGCAATGTCTATGTGAAAAGTCTTTCTGGGCCATGGGGTGCAGTACCACCCTTATCGGCTAAGCCCATGGTGGCTTTTAGACATGGCACTCTTCCTGGGGGCTTGTACGTGCTTAATTTATGTTACTCACCCTCGTAGTTGTGGACCTAACTTGATATGTCCCACTTCAAAGCTTTCTCCCGTTTCATGATGGGTGAAGGTGAAAGTGCGTCGACCATTCTGTGCACATTGTTGACATCAGTGTTTTGAAATTTCAAAATTTTGAAGTATGAACTATGAACTGAACTAGTTCATTTTAAAATTTGTGAACTGAACTTTGAACTAGTTTATGTAGAAAGTGAACTTTCCCAACACTAGTTGACATATACTAATAATTAAGTAATGGATGTAGGGAGTAAATAAACTTGGTTACAGAGCAGCTGCCCGTAACAGACGTTCAACGTAAAGCGAACGCACCCTCAACGGGGCAGGGATCATTTCATTGGTCAAAAATACAGCTGGTAATCTGTTGGTTCGGGGATTTTGAGAGGATTGTAACACAAAAAAATCTGAGCGCGCAGGAGAAATCCGTGAGCAGAAGATTTGCAAGTGTGCAGACTCAACCTGAGTGTGAGGTGAAGGGCCAAAGCTGAGAGCAGGATATTTGTCCAAGCAACAACATATCTGAGTCCAAGCAGAAAGTTCACAGTTGCCGACCTCATAGGTGCCGATACCGTGGGTGCTCCGGAGCTTGAGCACCCACGGAAAATACTGAGCACCCACGTGTGCCAGACTGCCAGTTCATTTTTAATTTTATATTAAACATTGCAGGTGGTGCTAAGTGTGATTGGTCATGTCGGTGGCATTGATTTATAATTTCCCACGAAGCTGATTAAACTTCTCATCCCCAATTCTATCTGTGAGAAGTGGCGCTGTCCTGAGTTGAAAGATAGCTTACTTTACGGCGTGTGTGTTCATGTCGGCCGCTGTCCATTTCCTAAGCTTCTGAAATGCAAACATTGTTGACTACTTTTTTTTTGCGCGTGTGAACTGTTTGCGCGTGTGAGCACCCACGGAGGAAAACATAAATCGGCGCCTGTGCGCAACCTGTTATTTACGATAGTTTGATTGACTCATATCTCTGACTGGGAACAGTACAAAGAGGATAACCAACGGCCGCTGGGGCAGATGAACTAACGCTAGTCTCGTTACTGTAAGGAGGCTACAATTGAACCTTCGTGAGTTAAAAGCCAATACTTATCAATGCACTCACCTGTGTAAACCGGCATCAACATGTAGAAAGTGATATTTCAATCTGCTCTGTCTGCTCAGACCACTCTTGTCCACCGCACTCTAATTTTACGCAAACACAGCTCGAGCTGTGTTTGTAAAAATTAGCTATTTGCAGAGTAGATCTACTCTGCAAATAGCTAATTTTTACAAAACAAGCTAAAAGAAAAGCTGTCGGTTTGTAGTCTATTTATCTTAGTTTGCAGGGAATCTTGAAATTTGGACAAATTCTTATAAACTTAAGCTGTCTGAAGAAAATCCTCTCCGCTGGAGCGTAAATATGGATGCATTATAAGACCAAAACAAATACATGTGGCTACTTAAAATGCACGTGAATGACGCAATCGTTATGTTCTTCTTCATTCTTGATAATGATGCTGGTTGTGTTATTATTATTTTGCCACAGCATCGTTTCATTGAAAATGATTCATACAGGACCTGCTTATCAGTCCATTCATCATTAAAGCTGGGCTCTTCCCCAACTTTTCGCTTCAGGCTATTTGACAGTGATATTTTTGTCAGCCCATTTTCCACCAATCAGGACTGCATACTAAAACCATGTTTCCATAATAATAATATACAATAATAATAATTACAAGGTCCTGATTATTACAGATTCCCTGGATATTACATTTTGATGTGATGTCATAAAAAAAAATTCATGTTAACATGGCACACTAAACTAACAAGAAATTTTGAAAAGGGCACTTCATATCAAAAAGGTTGCCGACCCCTGGTATAGATCATGCTTTCTAAAGGGATTTTCGGCAGTGAGTGCTTTTACTTCAACTGATTACACTAAATATTTTACAGTTTTCCTGTCCTTGATAAAAAAAAAGGAGGCGTCAGTTGGTCAGAAACATTAACCGTCCTGCCACTGCCATCCTGCCACTCCCGCATATGCGCTCACCATTTCACAAAGGAGTGTTTCCTAACTGGCAGTGCGGGAAGGAAACTAAATTCAACTGCTGTGCCTACAATCTTCAACATCACCAGTGACAACAGAACAGCTAAGCCACAGGTGGTAAGTATACAAACTCAGGTAAGTACTGTGTACTTTGATCACTCGTATATCGAGTATCTCCCAAAACACTGAAGCACCAAATCGGACATAAATTGACCACCTGCCGCAAAAAACTGAAACTGGAAAAACAGAAGACAAAACTTTTGCAAAGGAAGATTTCCAGTTTAACTGAGGTCATCAGTGTGCTGAAGCAGAAACTGCTGATATCAACAGGCTGTGCAGAGATGCTGGAAGCCTCCTTTAGTGGTGTGCCAAAAGCGCTACTCACACGAATCACACAAAAGAAGAAGGTGAAAGTGTCTGAGGAATTGCCTTCATTCGCCATGACTCTGCATTTTTATTCCACTAAAGCTTATGCTTATGTTCGTGAATGCTTTGACCTTGTTCTGCCACATCCCGAAACCATACGGTCGTGGTACAGCAAAATCTCTGCAGATCCTGGATTCACACAACCAGCCTTTTCTGCCATCAAGTCTCGTGTAGAGGACAGAAAACATGAGGGAAAAGAAACCTTGTGTGCCCTCATGATGGATGAAGTGGCCATACGAAAGCATGTGGAATATGCTGCTGGGAAATTCCATGGATACGTGGCCCTAGGCTGTGGCATTGTCGATGACAGCCTACCACCAGCCAAAGATGCCTTGGTCCTCATGGTTGTTGCCATTGATGATTCCTGGAAAATCCCAGTAGCCTACTTCTTAATCGATGGATTGACTGGAGAAGAGCGTGCTAATATCATCAAGGATTGTCTTCTTCGACTCCATAACATCGGAGCACATGTGATGTCTTTGACATGTGATGGTCCATCATGCCATTTTTCCATGTTGAGAGCCCTTGGAGCAAGCTTGTATGTGCATGACATGAAACCCTCATTTCCACATCCGGCAGATCCCTCAAAAATGGTCCATGCAGTACTTGATATGTGCCACATGCTGAAACTGATCAGAAATACATTGGCTGACGGAAGTGATTTGCTAACTCCAACAGGAAAATCAGTTGGAAATATCTCCAGGAGTTAAACAAACTTCAGGAGTCACAGGGACTGCGACTTGGAAACAAGTTGAAAATGGCCCACATACGGTGGGATAAACAGAAGATGAAGGTGAAGCTTGCAGCCCAGGTGTTCAGCAGCAGTGTGGCAGATGCTCTTGAGTATTGCAACACACAGCTCCATCTGCATTAGTTCAGAGGATGTGAAGAGACGGTGGACTTCCTGAGAACTATTGATGCTGCCTTTGATGTCCTCAACAGCAGGAATCCTCTAGGGAAAGGATACAAAGCACTGCTGAGGACATCTAACAAAGACTGTGCTAAAGAAATCCTTCTGAAGGCACAAAAAGTCTCTCCTGGAAGTGAAAGATCAGACAGGCAAACCGCTACATGCTGGGAAACGAAAAACTTGTGTAATTGGTTTCATTGCCAGTTGCATAAGTGTATGGAATGTTTTCCAGGAAGCTGTGTGTAGGCCAAATGCCCAATGCTGTTACCTCCTCACTTACAAGCTGAGTCAAGATCATCTTGAACTGTTCTTTTCCTCTGTCAGAGCACGTGGTGGATTTAACAACAACCCTACTGCAAGACAGTTCACAGCTGCATACAAGCGTCTTCTTGTGAAATTGCAAGTGAAGACTGGAACAGGCAATTGCATCCTCCGCGACAACACCACCATCTTGGAGGCAATACCTGCGGCCACAAACACCTCGCGCAGATATGACCTTCAGCCTGTTGAGCATGCAGAGTCAGAGCATAATTACCACCAATGCCCAAATGTTGATGCTATTTCTGAGTACAAAGACACAGCTATCAACTACATAGCTACTGGCTTTGTTGTAAAAAAGATCAAAGAAAAGCACAACTGCATGACATGTGCTGATGTGCTGACTTCTGATTCCACTGTGCATCCCTTTGTTCTCCTGAAGACTCGTGGAGGTTTGCAAAAACCCATCACCTGGGATAGTTGCTGTTTGTTCAGAGGCAGAGCGTTGCTTTCAACAGGTTTTGAGATCAACATCTGGCAAGCTCCCCCAGGGATATGGCTTAACATCAGCCATCACATATCAAGTTCTGGATTACAGTGCAGACAAGATGTTCCCAGAGTTGCATGACCACATGTTTGAAACCACTGTTGAGGACAATCATGTACATCTACTGGTGAAAATGGCATCCTCTATATACTGTAAAGTAAGGATGCACCACTTTGCTTTTTTTGAAAACCCTTTGCAAACCCTTGGTGTTCTCTCAATGAGCTTCATGAGGTAGTCACCTGAAATGGTTTTACCTTCACAGGTGTGCCTTGTCAGGGTTCATTAGTGGAATTTTTTCCCTTAGTAATAAAAAAGCAAAGGGTGGCTACTTTAAAGAATCTAAAATATAAGACATGTTTTCAGTTATTTCACACGTTTTTGTTAAGTACATAATTCCATATTTATTCATTCATAGTTTTGATGCCTTCAGTGAGAATCTACAATGTAAATAGTCATGAAAATAAAAAGGAAACGCATTGAATGAGAAAGTGTGTCCAAACTTTTGGCCTGTACTGTGCCTCTAATTTATTTATTCAAATTTATTTTAATTTTGTTGTGCTCAATCTGTACTTTCTGTCTTGTGCAAAAGCTGATTTCCCCTTTCTTGTCCTATCTCTAACTGTATTGTTTTAGCAACCCAACACATGGTTCTCAACAGTGGACAGACTGTATGTCTGTGTGTGAATGTAAACTGCAACATCCCAAGCCTTCTTTTAGTCAGTGTCAGTTTTGTGGTTTCTTTCTAAATGCAGTGGCTGACAGTTATAGTTGGTGCATGTAGTGTTCAACATACTGCTTGGAGTACGCTTAACGTGGCACAAGTCTGTAATGAACATGTACAATGCATCAGAAAAATTTCATCTGATTACAAATTATTGTTTCAATTTTGCGCTAACTCACTGGAATTGTATATAGTTAATAGTTTGGTCTGTGCTTTCTATAGCTTTGAACTATATGTTGTTCAAAAGATAGCCTTTTTCACTTCACAAAAAAAACATCAAATAAAAATTGTACAAAAAATAATTTTGTAACTGTTTTGTAATTGTGTTGTTTCTGTTTAAATATTAAATATATTCCCACATTGTTTGCACTCATTTTACGTGTTTTAACTAAGTTCCTCATACATTCAGCAAATTTTCAAGGTAAGGACAGATATATTTATGTATGACTTAATGCCTAAATAAGAACAAGAATAATGAATTTGCTACTACATGAGCTATCAGTAATGTACAAGAACAAATAGTATCTATTTCAGTGTTAGGACCACTTTAATTGAAGGGGCATACATGAAAAAGCCATAAAAGTTGATAACAAACATTTGAAATTCAAAGGATACATATAAGCACTGCTTTGACTGGTCAGTATTTTGGCCTGTCCCTTTAACTGCAGACTTATCTATAAAACACTAACTCAGAATGAATTAATAACACCTTAGTTGTTCCATTTATTAATATATTGTTTGTTTGCATTAACTCATGCATGATAATATTAGTTATTGTACATTACATTACATTACATTAGGAAGAAGTGTGTGCTGGGACGTGCTGACGTGTAAGGTGAGCGTATTGTGTCACTTCCGGTGTTCCGGTGTTACAAACGCTAGTTTGCTGCTCCGGCAATAACTTACGGAACTCTGCTTTACTGCTTAAATTAGCGGCTATTTGCCTGGATTGCATTTGAATTACAATTGTTTTACTCAAGCACTTATACTTAGTTTCACTTACAGTGACTGACTCGCTGAATTTACAATTGTTAAAACGCTGTTAGCTACTTTAGCTTAGCCATTAGCAATGGCTAATTCCTCTCCCTCTCCTGCTCTTTCTTGCTCTGTGTGTCAAATGTTTAGCTATTCCTCTGCCTCCTTTAGTGATAACGATACATGCCCACAGCCGGGCGAGTGGATGACTGTCCGAGGGAAGCGTAGCGTTAGATCTAGACCAGGGAGTGCACATGGTGACGGTCGCTCTAAACCGGAGCGTCTTCGCCTCTCTAACAGGTTCTCCCTACTCAGTGATACACCCGCTGAGAAGCCAATTCTGGTTATTGGGAGCTCTATACTGCGATATGTGAAGCCGGCGGCCCCAGCGGCTAAAGTACCTACGGTCATATGTGTCCCCGGGCTAGAGCGGGCGATATAGAAACCCATCTAGAGCTGCTGGCCAAAAAGAACCGTAAATACAGTAAGATCATACTTCACGTATGGGGTAATGGTCGTAAATCGGAGATCACTAAAATTAATGTTGAGTCACTTTGTGCATACGCAAAGACAATGTCGGACTCAGTAGTTTTCTCTGGACCCCTGCCAAACCTGACCAATGATGAAATGTACAGCCGTACGTCATCCTTCCACCGCTGGTTGTCGGGGTGGTACCCAGCTAATGATGTGGGCAGGGCCGTACTGGGACTGAAATTCCGCCCGGGACTTTAAGATGTAGAGGCCTTTTACGCGAGTGCCCTTGGTGCACGAGCAGAAGGTTTTTTTGCAGTTATTTTAATTCTAATCGTGTTTTTATGGTATAAAGAGAATCAGATTACGCTGAAGACCTTCAAGAAACTTTAGGATGACACGTGCCTCCTCAGGTTGTATAAGCAAGTCACCACTGCACTGAACACAACCAGGTCAGCAAAACCTAATCTCCAACACATAAGTCACAGTATACTGCTAACTACCAGCATGTCATGTGCACAGTCGGTTGGAGAGTGATGGACCCTGCCTCTGCTTACTGATTGTGCAGCTACATATGCATGAGAAGAACATCAGTTATAATATGACTAAGAATAAAACATTTTCTAATTCAATCTGTGCTTCAGTCAAGTTATTATCTAGTATGTGGAACTATTGGCATTTTATCCTATATGTAAATATCTGATTGATTGATATGCCTAATATGATTGCCTACCCAGCCCTGCACACTGCCCCTCTACCTGTCTGTTTCCTTCTCTTCCTCTCTCCTCCTCTCTCCTCCTGATGAGAGTGTATGTGTGCAACAATAGAAAATAAAAACAATTAGCTTATCAAAGCAAAAATTTGGAGACAGAAACAACTCAGGTATACAGGCCTAAAACTCCTAAAAACCTAAAACTGTCCTACCTCACATCACCAAATCCAAACCTGACTGAAAGTAAACTCTTTTTTCGGGCAATCGGATGTCAGGAAAAACACGGATCAGTCCAAGTTAGGAGGGGCCGCTCGTTTCCCCCCTCAATATTGAAAGTATTGGTTTGGCCCGGTCTGAAACACACTAGGCCTGGCAAACTCGATTCCTTTTTAGGATTCAGGTTATTCTGAGTCACTCACTAAACTGATCCGGGTTGTGCGAGTCACTTGAATCACTTGAGTCAGTATTGTATGCTACGTCCAAGGCGAGCTTTTGATTTGGATAAAATGCCATGTTTTCATTTAGAATCTTTTAATTTTATTTAAAAAAAATATCCATAAATATAAATGGTCTGAAAGAAAACCGAATATTCATTTAAAAATGACATGGAATTATATTTTTTAACTTTAATAGGACTGACAAATAAGAAATCATCTGGACTCTGAACATTTACAATGACTTAAAATCTCTTTAATGTAAATTCCATGCGCCCCTTTTTCATGTATACACTGTATGCATTTAATGTTTTCAATGTGTATGTGCATCTGTATTTGAATAATAAAGTTTTGCTCGACCTAATTGCATTTTAACATACTACATTTATACACCAAACCTACAGTAGGCCTAGCTAGGCTACGTGCAGAACATTGTATGTTGTTTCAAAAGTGAAAGAATGGCTTTTGTTGTTGATTTGCTTTAACCTGAGCTCGAGGAGAAGCTGCACCCGCTCGCTGCTCGCTCATTTGAATCAGATCCACTCATGACAACGTAGCCGGCTGATTCAGTTGATTCGCGGGATTTACTGACTCCCGCGAGAACTCACGAGTCATCAACAACTCATGAGTCATCGAGGGCTCGTGAGTTGTCGACAACTCATGAGTTGTCTGCGAGCCGAGCTGAGGCGAGCTTGTAATGTTTCAGACTGTCTGCTCAACCTAATTGCATTTAGCATACTACATGTATCCACCAAACCTACAGTAGGCCTAGCTAGGCTACGTGCAGAACATTGTATGTTATTTCAGAAGTGAAAGAATGGCTTTTGTTGATAATTTGCTTTACCCTGAGCTCGAGGAGAAGCTGCACCCGCTCGCTGCTCGCTCGTCTGAATCAGATCCACTCATGATAACGTAGCTGGCTGATTGAGCTGATTCAGTTGATTCGCGGGAGTCATTACTGACTCCCGCGAGAACTCACGAGTCATCAACAACTCATGAATCACCAACAACTCATGAATCATCAAGGGCTCGTGAGTTCTCGAGTGAAATTAACGGTCTGCGAGCTTCCGCCTCTGAGTCTGCGGGTCGGGACTGTCTCTCTGCTCACTCAGGCGCTTGAGTTGACTTGTGGAGTTGCTGTTAACTACGAAATTGTAAGTTATAAAGCTTTTTGCAGCTAAGATGGCTAGGAATAGTAGAAGCTAATGTTGCAAGAGGTTTGTGTGTGGCGCTGTTATCATGTTAGATTGAATTGTAGTAGGACTCAACTGAACCGGGTTAATGATGCTAGAGACTCGTGATTCGTGAGTCAATTTAAAGACTCGGGTTAATGATCCGAGTGAATCAAGACTCAAACAGGTCTAAAACACACACAGACACAGCGCTCCGCTGCAGCTGAACGGCCGGCCAGGCCGGTCGCGTATGAAAGAAAAAAAATAAAAAATGTATTGGAAAATGCAAAAAACGTATTGACCACCGGCCGGTTCGGCCTGAAATGGACCGGCCGTTCGGGATTGTTCCCAGTATTCCCGATGGCCAATCCGCCCCTGGATGTGGGCTATGTGAATAACTGGGGGGCGTTCTGGGGAAAGCCTGGTCTGATGGAGAGAGACGGCATTCATCCCACCTGGGACGGAGCCGCTCTCATATCAAAAAATCTGACCGAGTTTATCAGACATAAACCATGACAACCCAAGCTTGATATTAGTAATCAGAGGTGCAGTATTACGCGCCCCTCTGTGCTTCCGTTGGAGCAGTCACCCACTCATAGTCTAATAAGCACGATGTCTGTTCCCCGACTTAGATCGGTTAAATCAAAGGTAAACAAAAGATGCGCTATACTTAACAACCTAATTGGAATTAAAACGACTGCAACGATAGAACAAAATAGGAAAATTAGATGTGGACTATTAAATATTAGATCTCTGTCTTCTAAAGCAGTATTGGTAAACGAGTTGATATCAGATAATAACATTGACTTATTTTGTCTTACTGAAACCTGGCTGGGCCATGATGACTATGTTAGTCTAAATGAACGCACTCCTCCCAGTCATATTAATGCTCAAATTCCTAGAGGCTCAGGCCAAGGAGGGGGAGTTGCAGCCATCTTTGATGCAAGCCTGTTAATTACTCCTAAACCTAAATTAAATTATAACTCCTTTGAAAGTCTTGTTCTTAATCTTCAACATCCAAAATGGAAAACATTACAGACAATTATATTCGTTGTTATTTACAGGGCTCCAGGTCCGTATTCTGAATTTTTATCTGAATTCTCAGAGTTTTTATCATGTTCAGTCCTTAAATCAGACCAAGTACTTATTGTAGGGTGATTTTAATATCCATGTGGACGTTGACAGTAATAGACTTACTACTGCTTTCAACTCATTACTGGATTCAATCGGTTTCAGTCAGAGTGTGCACAAGGCGACGCACTCTTTTAACCACACCCTCGACCTTGTGCTGGTATATGGTATTGAAATTGAGGATTTAATAATATTTCCGCAGAATTCCGTACTATCAGATCATTCTTTAATCACTTTCGAATTCTTACTACCCGACTATATTAAATTAGATAAAAGCTTCTACACCAGATGCCTATCTGACAGTGCTATAGCTAAATTTAAAGAAGATATTCCAACAGCATTCGACTCTATGTCATGCCTTAACATAACAGAGGACCTCTATGTTAACCTCAGTCCCTCTCAAATTGATACATTTGTAGACGGTGCTACGACTTGCCTACGGACGACCTTAGACTCCGTTGCTCCCCTAAAAAAGAAGATGATGAAGCAAAGGAAACTAGCACCTTGGTATAACTCCCAAACTCGCAAATTAAAACAAATTTCGCGAAACCTTGAATGTAAGTGCCGTTCCACAAAAGTGGAAGAATCCCGTTTGGATTGGCAAGAAAGTCTCAAAACCTATAGGAAGGCCCTAAGAAAGGCCAGATCAAACTATTACTCATCATTAATAGAAGAAAACAAGAACAACCCAAGGTTTCTTTTCAGCACTGTAGCCAGGCTGACAGATAGTCACAGCTCTACTGAGCCATCTATTCCTAAAGCTCTGAGTAGTGATGACTTCTTTAATGATAAAATTATAACAATTAGATATAAAATCAGTCACCTTTTGCCCTCAACTTTTAACGGTTTACCTTTAAACGCAGAGTCGCTAGAAATAACGACTAGTCCCAACATATACTTAGACTGCTTTTATCCTATAGACCTTCAACAATTAATGTTAAAGATATCCTCAGCTAAGCCATCTACCTGTCTCTTAGACCCCATCCCAACGAGATTACTCAAAGAAGCATTACCCGTGGTAAACACTTCATTACTAGATATGATCAATATGTCCTTATTAACAGGTTATGTACCGCAGTCATTTAAAGTAGCTGTGATAAAACCTCTTCTGAAAAAACCCACCCTAGATCCTGAGGTCTTAGCAAACTATAGACCTATATCTAACCTTCCCTTTCTATCCAAGATCCTTGAGAAGGTGGTTGCTAATCAGTTATGTGATTTTCTACATAGCAGTAGTTTATTTGATGACTTTCAATCAGGATTCAGAAAGCATCATAGCACAGAGACGGCACTGGTGAAAATTACTAACGACCTTTTAACTGCTGCAGACAAAGGACTTGTCTCCATTCTTGTTTTACTAGATCTTAGTGCTGCATTTGACACTATTGACCATTCAATCCTGTTACAGAGATTGGAACACTTGGTTGGCATTAAAGGAATCGCACTAAGCTGGTTTAAGTCTTATTTCTCTGATCGATCTCAATTTGTTAATGTTAATGATAAATCCTCCAAGTACGTTAAAGTTAGCCATGGGGTTCCTCAAGACTCAGTGCTTGGACCAATTCTTTTCTCCCTATATATGCTTCCTCTAGGCAATATTATTAGGAAACACTCAATTAACTTTCACTGTTATGCAGATGACACCCAATTATACTTGTCAATCAAGCCAGACGAAACCAGTCAGCTAGCTAAATTTCAAGTGTGCATTAAAGATATAAAATCCTGGATGACCTATAATTTTCTGATGTTAAACCCTAACAAAACTGAAGTTATTGTACTGGGACCTAAACACCTCAGAACCTCATTATGTAAAGACATAGCTACTCTGGATGGTATTGCCCTGGCCTCCAGCACTACTGTCAGAAATTTAGGAGTTATTTTTGATCAGGATACATCCTTTAATGCCAATCTAAAACAAACCTCAAGAAAAGCATTTTTTCATCTTCGTAACATTGCCAAAATTAGGAATATCCTGTCTCAAAACGACGCTGAAAAACTAGTTCATGCATTTGTTACTTCTAGGCAGGACTATTGTAATTCCCTACTGTCAGGTTGCTCAAATAAGTCCCTTAAGACTCTCCAGCTTATCCAGAATGCTGCAGCGCGTGTTCTCACAAGAACTAAGAAAAGAGATCATATCTCTCCTGTATTAGCTTCTCTGCACTGGCTTCCTGTAAAATACAGGATTGAGTTTAAAATCCTTCTCTTGACCTACAAAGCTCTAAATGGTATAGCACCATCATATCTAGAAGAGCTCCTAATACCCTATTGTCCCACTAGAGCACTGCGCTCCCAGAATGCAGAGTTACTGGTGGTACCTAGAGTCTCTAAAAGTAGAATGGGAGCCAGAGCCTTCAGTTATCAGGCTCCTCTCCTATGGAACCAGCTCCCGATCTGGGTTCGGGGGGGGCAGAAACTGTAATCGCTTTCAAGAATGAACTTAAAACTCTTCTATTTGATAAAGCTTATAGTTAGGGAGTGAGGAGTTGCAGTGTTCACCTAACTGGCCCAACTGCTTCTCTTCATAATTGTTAGATTAATAATACATAACAAAGTAGAGGGAGGCAGGCCAGCCAAGTCCGATCCGGCAGGGGGAGAGTTTTAAGCCCGAAAAAGCTACCTCTCCTTATGACCTGTCTCTCTTAGTTATGCTGTTATAGTTACGCTGTTATAGTTCTAGACTGCCGGGGGACTTCCTTCCTTTGACACACTGAGCTGCTCTCTCCTCTCCCTTTCTATTACTATTACTATTACTATTTGCGTGTATCCCGTCCCGGAAATCCTTGTTACTAATCCTAACTTCTGGGGAGTTTACGCCCCGGACTCCTTATGTTTTTTCCCCCAGCGTATTTCCTTGGAGAACGTTGGCACCAAGATCCTGGTTCCAGCTGTCGCCGTGGTCCTGCTGCACTCCCTGCTGAGCTCAACGGTGCCCTGCTGCGTCCTGCTGAACCCTGCTGCTTCCTGTTGAACCCTGCAGCTTCCCGCTACATCCAGTCACTGTTCCATTATTAATGTGACTACTATCGCCACTGTTCATCACACCCCCAACCGGCCCGTCAGACACCGCCTACCAAGAGCCTGGGTCTGTCCGAGGTTTCTTCCCAAGAGGGAGTTTTTCCTCGCCACTATCGCACTGCTTGCTCTTGAGGGAATTTTAATTACTGTAATTGTTGGAATTGTTGGGGCTTTGTAAATTATAGAGTGTGGTCTAGACCTACTCTATCTGTAAAGTGTCTCGAGATAACCTATGTTATGATTTGATACTATAAATAAAATTGAATTGAATTGAATTGAATTGAATACTGATAGTTCATTAACTATTAAATTAATTAATTCATGATTTCTCATGTATTTAGTATTGTTCTATGTATATATGTATTGTCTTGTCTGAGTATGTACTGTAAGTGATTGATCTGTGTCCCCACTCGAGGCCTGCACCTTGACATGGTGAGAGGGCTTTAAACTAAGAAAGGCCTTTTTTTATTTTAAATATGTTACCTGTTCAACCAACCTCATGCTAACTACCCTGTAATTGTAGAAATAAATCCGGTTTTATGGTGAATTTATGAGTCATGTTTTCCAGTTTCAGCTGCTGGCATGACACGGTCCATTATCTGCTAGATGACTTCTCCCTCTCAGACAGCGATGTCCTTGTCCTGTCCAGAGTTCATACTTGTCTGACTCTTTATTTGATCCAATGATGATGATTAAAAACAATACTTTATAATAATTGTATCTGTGCAAAAATGTTATTTGTTTTGTGATAAGTTTTTCGGTATATAAAATATTACACACTTTCATATAGCCTACTGTATGTAATATAAACATTTGCTACTTATATTTAACCTTACCCGTTTCGCTATTTCTTAATAAACCCTTCTATCGTTGTTGATGTTGTACCGTCTGTCTCATATTTCGATATGAAAGGAAATTAAATGATTTTATTATTATCACCAGGAGGTGAAAATGAGTGCCACCATACATAACGTTTAACTTTATTACAGACAACAGGATATACAGTATAGGGCTTAAAGTGAAAAAAAATCCTGAGCCTGAAACTTTTTTGGACGGGGGGGGGTGTAAAGTCCTTACATAACACATCACAATCAGAACTTTGCATTGTTTAGCTTTTCATAAACTCCAGGACAAGGCCGTTATGTTTAAATAACTCAGGCATGAAAATGGGTCAGGGGTGAAAAAGGTAAGAAGGATATTACCCCTCAAGGCGGGTCCGGGGGTCCCCCGGAAGAAATTTTTAAATATTCCATATTTTAAAGCATCAATCTGATGCATTTTGAGATGCATTTTTTGCCAACAGTGTAATATTTCAATATGCACTCATCCAGTTAATTTGACTGGAAAAACAGTTAAAGTCCTTCTGACATTACACAATAATAAAAGTCATAATTTTTACAGTTTATGTGGATTTACATATTGCAATAATATAATCCTTCAAAGAATCATTGTGAAAACTAAACTTTACTACTTTGGCCAGGTCATCATCAAAAAAGCAAATTAGTACATTCATGATTTTGTCCATGTTGATATTATGGGATTAGTTGCTTTATTTAGGCTACATTTATTAAAAACGTCGCATTGTTTATCTTTACATATAGCTAGATGTCTAAACTCTGGCCCCGACCATGTGTACGCTGCCAATCGGAAAAACAACGTAACCAGGGGGGCGGTTCCTGTTATTCCGAGGTGGCATGAACGCAGCATCATATCCGGCCGGCGTGTCCGATTTATGGCGCGCACGTCTCTTTTTTTTTCAGCGGCGCGCGACAAAGCGGAAACAGGAGGCCTGAATGATGCTGCGTTCATGCCACCTCGGAATAACAGGCACCGCCCCCGTGGTTACGTTGTTTTTTCGACTGGCAGCGTTCACATGGTCGGGGCCAGTGTTCTTCTTCTTCTGTTATATTGGCGTTTGGCATAACAACTTTATGCATGACTGCCACCAACGGTTGGCCGTAGCCTAGAGCATCAGGTGGGTGAAAACATGGAGGCCACAATAACAGAAGATTTTCTGCTGTTTTCTTATACGAGCATCCAAACAGCACATCGCCAGGTGAGTGTTTGTGTTATCTGCAGGACAACCAACGGGAAAAGACAGATAATGTGTTGTTTTTTTATACATAGGCCTATTTATGAATAATTTGAAACATATTATGTCTGTGTATGTTTCTTGGCAGAGGCATTTGTCCACATTAAACAGTTTATTGTCATTAAAATATGTTCAGTGAACCAAAGTCGCCTCCATCAAACGTCAGTTGTCAACAACGCGTCACCAACTGGGGAACTCGGGTATCAAAATCCAGCCCGAGTTTCCCACCTCCGATTCCCACAGGACGTTATGTGAATGGTGACGTTTTCACTCGGAAAAACGTTTTTCCGATGTCCATGTACGCATGGTGAGTTCGCAAGGGGGTAAGCGAGCGTCTGGAATGCGTAGCTCCTATGATGCCATTTTGATGCTAACAAGTGATCACCCGCCGTTAGCATTCCATTGACTGCCATTCATTTTGACGTCACTTTGACAGCGAATAACTTTACATCTGAAGCGTTTAAAGACTCTATATGTCCGTTGTTTATTTCTAAAGAAACACGACAATGTATAAAAGGCTCCATTACCTTGTATCTAAAGTTATGGCTCCGTAGCAGACGTTTTTGTAAAAATAGGCTAATGATTGTGTCATAACCAAGCGACTTACTGTCGCATAGTAGAGGAATTACCGTATAGTACCGGAGAAGCTCGCAGGCAGTTTGGACTTAAGCCTGGTTCAGACGGCAGGATAATTAGGCCGATTTTAGCCCCGATTCACCCCTCCCGAGAATCCTAAGGATGCTCCGATTATCGTAAAATAATCTGATCAGATATTCCTGCCGTGTGTGGTGTGTTAAGACTGCTCTCGTCTGCTCGGAAGGACGTCGGGACCGCTCCGATCTCAAATCGGGGATATCCAACATGTTGGATTTATTTGGCCCGATTTCTCCTCGTGTGTGGTGTCCCCCGAGGACAAACGA
This sequence comes from Perca schrenkii, assembly GCA_025617405.1. NCBI lineage: Eukaryota > Metazoa > Chordata > Actinopteri > Perciformes > Percidae > Perca > Perca schrenkii. Next base: position 36,093,278 of record CM046800.1, on the reverse strand, counting down.
GCACGCAGCCTGTGTAAAATAAATAAAGTCGATGGGCATAACTACATCCACAACTGCAGTCCACCAGAGAACATGGAAACGAATATATGAACGTTTATTAATCTGTGTAATACCTAACGACATTTCTATGAGAAAAAACTAATCACCTCCATATCATGATGTAGCTGAGTATAGTCCATGCTCACGTTGTCTTCTTTGACCATCGCCTTTTCTTTTGATAACGTTTTTTTTCGGTTAAAAACAAACTACAAACTATCGCAACTGCATCCTCTTCGTCCGCAATGATTGTTTACTCTGAAGTCCCGTTTGATCTCGAGGGATTTTGCGAGATTTCCCGTCTGACCTGGGAATGCTCGGGAGTCAAATCGGCTCGTGTGTGATGTGTTGATTTTGCCGTGTGCTGCACACCACACACTGTACGACCAAAACTGTTAGACCCGTGATTTATTATCACCGTGTGTGGGGTCTCTCAGGATTGGAAAATCGGCCGAAAATTTTAAAATCGTCCCGTGTGAAGCAGGCTTTACATGAACTGTTTAGGTTTAATTACTAATGTTAACTAGCATTTTAGTTAGCAATAATTAGCCTGTGCTTATGTTATCTCCTTACATATACCTACACTCTCCATCTCTGTAAGGGAATGATTGAGATTTCTCTTGGCACAGCTACCAGAAGACTTACAACTTTCAGACACGTTGCTCACATCACATTTACGTTGTCTCTGTCAGTTGGAGGCTGCTCAGTAAAGCAAGAGATCACCGGAAAAGTGCTTCTAATACCCTTCACTGGTCTCCGTCCAGAGACACGGGGTCTATTGGTCCATTATATATATGTCAATGTGAGTTCGCCGACAACCGGATGCCAGGACTCTCAGAGTGACTGCAGGTCTCTCTGGTGAACTTACTGGGTTAAGATGAGTTCTTTTATGGTGAATGAAAGGCTTGATCTGACGAAGTAGGTCATCCAATCAAATCGAAGCATTGACGTCAATGCTGTTGCCAGTTCTGCCGTTGTTTACCTTTTTCTTCTTCTTCTAGTCCGTAGAAAGGGCAGCGTCGGTAGCCTTTGCTCATTAGCGCCCCCTGTGTTCAGGAGAAGACTGCAACTAGTGTCGCGACCAACAGCGCAGGTATAAATAGTCACAGAGATTTCATGACGTCACATATGCACGCGCCAGCTCGGCTGCAGTTACTGTAAAACAAGCTTTATGTGTCTTATCTCTAGCTGGAGTCAAACAGATGTCCAGCCTGACTGGTGTTCATTAAGACAGCAACCCCCTCACATCCTGCTGGACGGAGGAAGGGGGACAGCCCATGGAGGATAAATAGACTTGTGACTTTTGAATATATTACTTGGGAGTGTTAACTTTATTATATTGTCTCAGTGATTTATTTCAGTCCACTGGTTAAGTGATCTTCAAAAGAACACGCTTAAGAGGGATAGTTTAGAGTGTAAGGCAATTGGAATTGATTGATATGCATTTCATTGCTCACCTATGTTAATGAGAGTTTGGTGAGACTGCGAGAATAAAAACATCTTTGTGTGGAGCGCAGGGTGGAAAGCTGCTCCTTCACAATGAAAAAAGATGTCCCCTGGATGCAGAAATCATTTCCTTTGGTGCCCTGCATTCTCTGTTGTGTCAGCCACTTTCAAAAGGATGTAGATGCATTTAAGCCCCTTTGGCCCCAAATAGTTCAGTGTGTTCAATGGTAGGTCTTTTGGTTTTACATTAATAACTCTGGATTGGTTAAAAAATGCAATTTACACCCCTCTGGTTCTCACCCCTCATTTAGATCCATTTTATAGGTGTTCCTTGATTTTTTCGAGGGTCATGTTGCATTGTGCTCCATGTTTCCACACTTTCTTTATTCTTAAACACTTAGATATTTCCAGTAAATGTATTGGTGCATGATGTGGGAGGTTCTCCCCCTTGGACATGCAAAAGGCTTTTAAGTGATAGCCATTATGAAATTATAAAAACTACACCATAAAAAAATATTTTAAAAAGCACCTTAAATTCACAAACAAATTTGTATTTATTTTTATTGTATTTATTTAAATGGTATTTTATTTCATCATGTATAAATATATTTTTCATTATAAAAATGTAGTTGTGATAATTACAGATCATGGTGAGTTTACAATAACCTGCATGTTCTCATCTTAAATCATCGTATATATTAACATTATTTCATTATGAATCTAGGAATTTCTATTTGAAAATGATTGTATTTGGTTTGCAGTAAACCACTTGGTTCCTGATCCAGCTAACTGTTAATATGCTGCCCCGCAGGTTTGGGCTTTATGTTGTCAGCTTTGTATCCCAAAGCAAACTGATTTTGATTTTGAGGGACATCTGTTAATTATCCTGAAAACGTACTCCGTTGATCCGGACTATGTCCAATTGTCGATAAGCTGTACTTTTGCAGGTTTTGATCTTGATGACTTGTTGCTATGACAACAGTTCCAGATATGAAATAAGCCAGCTTTGAAAAACCAAACAATCCAGACTCATGTCAAATCGTCAACATAGTCATGTTGGTAACTTTGTTGTCCACGTAAGGAGAACGGTCCAGGGTGGAACGCTCTGTCTTATAATTGTGTTATAATTGAGTGTATTTTAAAGTAAAAATGAAGAACAACTCTATAGTGGTGTTTTTTTACATGAGTAAACAAAAATAAACATGTCTTCTGTCATTAAAGTATATATATCTATATATAGATATATATATTACAGTCATAATATAATGAAATGCTGAGCAAAATAACAATTCCAAGCAATCAAAATGATACACATACAGCCTCATGATAATCAGTTATATTATTCATAGCTGATGTATGGTAGATCCATAAATAGTATGTAACATTGCTGCCAGTACAGAATGTGTGTACAGTAATGTGGATTTGAAAGCATGTTTGGGAATGGTGCCTCCATTCACAAACTGGAGGCACTCCCTTTTTATGGCCTTTATCTGGACTGAGTAATGATGAATGTTTAATAGAGCACTTGATAAATTGTACACAGATACTTAATTTGTGTGATGCTTTCTTCATATGACGCTGGTTGGCTTAGGGCAGGTCATCCACTACAGTACACTAACACATTAAGGGTTCTGTTTCTATAGAAACAATTCTCTTCTTTTTTTAGTGTAATCAGGCTGTTAAAATTGTATTTTTAATTTTTGCGAAGGAGTTATCCAAAATTTAAAACAAAAATAATACATTTTTAAATGTTTGTAGAACACAATTCAATGAAGAGTAAGTAATTACGTATTTGAAAAAACTGTCATTTACAGCTCCAGATGGAACTTAATACAGTAATAAGACCTGTCTGATGGACTGCTCGACCACTTACTTCTGGAACAGGGCTGCAAGGCTCTTGGACCAAAATCAAATCATATACACAATACACCATGTAGTGAAATTATTTTGTACCTCCAGAAATCAACTAACACAAAACATGAAATACAATGGATACTATAAAACATAATGTATTTTATTTTTTATTTTTATAGAACATTGACAGATTTACAGTTCATGACAGTTTCAAATTAAGGTACAACAATCCATCATACAATACAAATCAGGAATGCACATACATAGACATACAGTTAGACAATAAAGATCTATTCTCCCCAAGCCAACCCATACAGCCCTACTGTTATTGTACGCAGACCCCAAGTAAGTTGTAAATGGACCAAGAAAACAGAATAAGGGAGAGATGGTCAGTTCCTGTCCATTTTTTTACATAATGTATTGTTAATTAGAAACAAGTAAGTGTAAGTCACTGGTTCAGGACCGGATTGGCCTGACGAAGAAACTCCTCTTGATTCTGTTTCTGACTTCAGGATGTTGTAGTGCCTCCCTGACCACAGCAGAGAGAAGAGTTTGTTGTTGTGGTGATGGAGGTCTTTCTTTTTTATCCTTTTAGTCCTCGTCCTGCACCTCCTGGTGTAAATGTCTTGGAGGGCTGAGAGTTGACATCAGATGGTGCATGCAGCTACAAACACTGCACTGCTAAGTTTAAAGCTACTACTAGAAACACACACACACACACACATCTTGGCTGCAAACCAAGATACCTCTGATTAATTTCTGTGACATACTGTATATTGTAAAGTAACACAATCCATGCAATAAAGAAGGGCCCTTTTCTGAGCTGCATGTTGGTAAAGAGAACTAAACACTTTTGAGAAAGGGAAATCAGTGTAGAGAAATGTGTTACAATTGTAAAAAAACAAACAAACAAAAAAAAACTATAATATCCATACCAGATCTCATGGCAATCAGGCCAGTAGTTGTAGATAGTAGTCTAATCCAGCAGTCGGATCCAAACTGTTGGTTGGACAGTCTGATCGAATTAAAAGTACATTTCTATAACAAGATTCTGACAAGCAGGCACTATTCTGGCCATGTGGCATACAAATATCTGATAATATCCACAGAATATCCACACTTATGTATATATATATATATATATATATATATATATATATATATATATATATATATATATATATATATATATATATATATATATATATATATATAGTGCAAAAGATCTGATTGTGCGCAATTCAGCAACTAGTGTTTACACCTATGAGGAGTGGGTGTTGCCAATTGGTGTTTAATTCAATTCAATTTTATTTATAGTATCAAATCATAACAAGAGTTATCTCGAGACACTTTACAGATAGAGTAGGTCTAGACCACACTCAATAATTTACAAAGCCCCAACAATTACAACAATTACAGTAATTCCCTCAAGAGCAAGCAGTGCGACAGTGGCGAGGAAAAACTCCCTCTTGGGAAGAAACCTCGGACAGACCCAGGCTCTTGGTAGGAGGTGTCTGACGGGCCGGTTGGAGATATGATGAACAGTGGCGATAATAGTCAAATTAATAATGGAACAGTGACTTCAAATGGTAGTCGTAGTAGTTCATGTCATATCAGGGCGCTGCAGGGCGTTACAGGATGTAGCGTGGCCCAGCAGAGCATGGATGGATGTAGCAGGAAGCTGCAGGGTTCAGCAGGACGCAGCATGACACTGCAGGGCACCGCTGAGCTCAGCAGGGAGTGCAGCAGGACCACGGCGACAGCTGCAACCAGGATCTTGGTGCCAACGTTCTCCAAGGAAATACGCTGGGTGAAAAAACATAAGGACTCCGGGGAGTAAACTCCCCAGAAGCTAGGATTAATAACAAGCATTTCTGGGACGGGATGCACACAAATAGTAATAGAAAGGGAGAGGAGAGAGCATCTCAGTGTGTCAAAGGAAGGAAGGAAGTCCCCCGGCAGTTTAAAACTATAACAGCGTAACTAGAGACAGGTCATAAGGAGAGGTAGCCTGTTCGGGCTTTGAATTCTCCCCTGCCGGATCGGGCTGTGCTGGCCTGCCTCCCTCTACTTTTGTTATATATTATTAATCTAACAATTATGAAGAAAAGCAGGTGGGCCAGTTAGGTGGACACTGCAACTCCTCACTCCCTAACTATAAGCTTTATCAAATAGGAGAGTTTTAAGTTCATTCTTGAATGAGGTGACAGTTTCTGCCCCCGAACCCAGATTGGGAGCTGGCTCCAGTTAGAGCTTGGCATTGTGATGTGATTGGTGTTGCTTTCCAAAGGGACCACAGAAATTTTGATTTGAATGGTGTGCCTAATGTCGACAACTGTGATACAGAATTGGACACTGAGTGTAACGCAGAAATTGTGCTTGCAATATTGCAGACTTGGTTTAGGGATTTGGTACATGAGTTTCAGGTTTCGGTGATTGCGTTTCAAGTTCCAACAATTGGGAAAAACTGTAAACATCAAATCTTTTTTAGGCTGGATATCCGTTGTCTTGGGCCTCCTTTGTGATGGCATTGTAAACTCTGGTGGATTTATGAGGACTATGGTTAACTGCTCCTCAGATCTCTGCAGGGTAAATCCAGACAGCTAGCTAAACTATCTGTCCAATCTGAGTTTTCTGTTGCACAACTAAAACTACTTTTGAACGTACACATGTTCCACAAATACAAGTTCCTTCCTGAGGCTGTTTTGCAGAGGCACCATGGCTCTGTCTGGAGCTTAGCACCGCCCAAGATGATTGTGATTGATTTAAAGAAATGCCAATAAACCAGAGCACATTGTTCTCCCATCCCAGAATGCTGTGTGGACTCCCCAGACCCACCTCCGCAGCACTGCGGTGGAGGAAGGTCTGCCAAAGCGAGACTAGTCTTTCCCCTATGGACGGGAACCCCCGCCAGGCCAAAAAAAGTATCCTTTTTTTAATGCCAAAATATCCATTCCAGTTTTTGTTTACCATATATTCATTATGCAGCGGCCCACATCCGTTTGTCAAGGAACATGCAAGTGTATGTAGTTGATGTCTGTAATAAAAGCAGGGCAGTCAAGTGTCTGTTGTCTTACTGTAACTGCTAAAGTCAGTTGAACAGGTGAAGTGAAGATTATGATGTCGGTATGAGTTACTTACAGACTCGATAATGAACAAATATGCTACCGAGCTGATGGATTTGGTGTTTTTAGCTGAGCTAGACCAGAGAATATTCTGCTGTCATTGTTCTGTGAAGTTTGCTAGAAGCATTTTATTGTCATATACAGATGTTACTAAAGACAGAAGGTGTGTGTGTGTGTGTGTGTGTGTGTGTGTGTGTGTGTGTGTGTGCTTGAGTGCATGCATGCATGCATGCGTGTGCGTGCGTGCGTGCGTGCGTGTGTGTGTGTGTGTGTTTGTGGTTTTGATACCTACATGTGGCCACATTTGCATTGTATTTGGTTACACCCTGCATTGTGTTGTTGTCTTTTCACAGTGCCTTTGTGTTGCCTACTGTTCTGCTGACCACAGCAGCCATTAATCTTCCTATTAACAACTGTAAGTGAATGCTACTTCTCAAACATGGAAGAATGAGTGGAGTGAATCATGGATAACTCAGTATTTTATCATTGTGATTTATGCACTGATAAGCAACTGTACTATTAAAAGAGTTGAGTGCAAACTTGTCACTAGTGTAACCTGCCCAGTACTGCCACAATGTCATTAACAATAGTTGCAATTAGACAATGAGTTAACGTACGTATGTGTTAACGTCACAGATCCCTATACAACCCTGTGAAATGCATCACCATCAAATATTTACATTCTTCACCTTTTCACTCCACCTACAACTTGTTTTGTCAAAGGATTTGGTAAATACTGAAAAAATAACCAGATTCAATACACTATGATGACTGATGAGAAGAACGTGTGTGTGTGTGTGTGTGTGTGTGTGTGTGTGTGTGTGTGTGTGTGTGTGTGTGTGTGTGTGTGTGTGTGTGTGCATCACACAAAATTTAAGTGTCTCATCTCAGAGGACTAATTATTAAAGCAAACAGTCAGAAAGTATTAGAACAGTGACACAAAGAGAAATAAAGACTATGAGGAAGACCCCCACTTTTGAGGATATTTACATAAACATACAGTATGTGTAGTAGTCCTTCAAATGTAGCAGACTGAAAGTAATTGGACAAATTAAACTCAAATAAAGTCATCTCATTTAATGTGCGATTGCAAAACATCTTTCACCCACAGATTGTTGGTATCTTCCCTGCTATGATCATCTTGGGCCTTTTTCTCCTCAGTCTGGTCTTCAACAGAGAAACATGATCAGTGGGATTGAGATCAGGTGACTGAATGGGGTGTGTAAGAACATTTCAGTGCTTCACCACTCGAACGTCCTTGGTTGCCTTTCTATGTATTTATGAATTAAATTGTAACACTATGCATTGAAAGGCCCTTCTGAAGTCTTTAAACATTACTCAGGACTTTCACCCAGGAGACCAGAGTCCCGTTTGAAAATAAAAGTAAACTTTAAGTTTTTTTTTAAGCTATGTCATGTTTAGTGTCACATGCCTAACTGAAAGTGAAGTAACATCTGATTTGAATCCAAGCCACAATGTTTTCCTAAACTTAACCAAGAGTGCCTGAACATAACCTAACTGCAAACAATTTACATTAAAGACGTGTTTAAAAAAGCGACCAGTTCCATTCTTTGGTTTAGACATAAGGACAAAAACGCTCCAGTGGGCCGTATTACAGGGTAGGATTAAACTACCTATATCATTTAATGATTCAAAGGACTTGTTGTGTAATGTCATTTGTTTACATCGTAAATTTATAATTGTTTTGTACGAGAGGTAAATCATTGGTAAAAATGGAATACAAAAGTGGGTGTAAGGCAGCTCGTTTGAGGAACTCTATGTTTCACTAACATGTTATTTGAGTAACTTCTATTAAAAAAGACTCCTGTGATGAATTCACCGGCTAGTTTTCCATCTAGGCAGCTGCTGATGGTCTAAATCCATAACACCCAAGCTTTTCAAGAAGAAGCCTATGGTCAATAACATTGAATTATGTTGTAAAATATAATAGGACTGGTCCACAGATCCACATTCTATGGGAGTGGTGGCCTAGAGGTTAAGAAGCGCTTGTCCCTCCCTCATTACCACCACTGAGGTGCCCTTGGTAACCCCAACTGCTGCAGTGGAGCTGCTCATTGGCCAGCAGATCAGACTGTGGTGGTACTGGGCAGCTTCCAGGTATGAATGTGATCAGATCAGACTGTGGTTATGACCTGTCTCTCTTAGTTACGCTGTTATAGTTACGCTGTTATAGTTCTAGACTGCCGGGGGACTTCCTTCCTTTGATACACTGAGCTGCTCTCTCCTCTCCCTCTCTATTACTATTACTATTACTATTTGTGTGTATCCCGTCCCAGAAATGCTTGTTACTAATCCTAGCTTCTGGGGAGTTTACTCCCCGGAGTCCTTATGTTTTTTCCCCCAGCGTATTTCCTTGGAGAACGTTGGCACCAAGATCCTGGTTGCAGCTGTCGCCGTGGTCCTGCTGCACTCCCTGCTGAGCTCAGCGGTGCCCTGCAATGTCATGCTGCTTCCTGCTGAACCCTGCAGCTTCCTGCTGAACCCTGCAGCTTCCCGCTACATCCAGTCACTGTTCCATTATTAATGTGACTATTATCGCCACTGTTCATCACACCCCCAACCGGCCCATCAGACACCGCCTACCAAGAGCCTGGGTCTGTCCCAGGTTTCTTCCCAAGAGGGAGTTTTTCCTCGCCACTGTCGCACTGCTTGCTCTTGAGGGAATTACTGTAATTGTTGGGGCTTTGTAAATTATAGGGTTAGGGTTAGGGTTAGGGTTAGGGGTTAGTGTGGTCTAGACCTACTCTATCTGTAAAGTGTCTCGAGATAACCTATGTTATGATTTGATACTATAAATAAAATTGAATTGAATTGAATTGAATTGAATTAAATTGAATTGAATTGAATTGGTTGTACTGGTCAGCTTCCAGGTATGAATGTGGAACTGTGTGAATGTGACAGGTCATCGTTGCAAATGAGAAGTTGTTCTCAATCGACTTACCTGGATAAATAAAGATTAAAAAAAAAAATCTGTCCAGTTATCTGTGTCATCTGTCATTTGCATTTGCATTTGCAGTGTCCCTTTCTGTAAGCATGCTGGAAGTTTGTAATCAGATTATTTACTAAGAGGTATTCTTTCATTTGATCAAATATTGCTTTCTCAAAGATCTTACTTTCTACACACTTATGGAACGACTATTAGGTCCACTAAAATATGTTTTTTCTATCTTTGGACATTGGAATTACTTTTGCATCTTTCTATTGAGAGAGAAATTGTAAATGCCTGGTATTTAGTGACAAATAGGCAGAGATGGGAAGGAACGAAGTACAAATACTTTGTTACTGAAGTACAAATACTTTGTTACTGTACTTAAGTAGATTTTTTGGATATTTCTACTTTACTTTACTACTTTTTTTGTGGCGACTTTTTACTTTTACTCCTTACATTTTAACACGAATATCGGTACTTTCTACTCCTTACATTTTAAAAATTGGCTCGTTACTTTAGTTTTGTACAAGAGGTCGTAATGTCGGAGAATAGCGCGGACACGCGCCTCACACCGCGAGCGGGCGCGTGCGCCACACAGAAAAAAGTGAGAAAAAAGAAAGAGAGACTGCTGTCCGGAGGATAATCATTTGAGATCGTGTGTGTGCGTCCTTGAGAACTGTAAGTCATATAACTTATGTTGTCAGTTCATTTAAGCCTGTTGTATCATTGGTCTATAGTTCCTGCACAGTTAAAGTAGGTTAGCTAGTGATTTAGTTGTTTGTGTTCTTCACCTGTTAGCTAGGTTTCACGTTGCTTGTAAAGCATCAAAAGAGAGAAGTTGTCTCCGTCCGTGTTTTAACAGACCCACCTGGGGAGAGAGGGGGAGGGCGAAGTTGGAAACCAGCATCAACTTTAAATCCAGTCCTAATCTAGTCCTCACTAACACGTTTCAAATAATTTCACTGGAGTTACCGTTATTATTTTTTCTAATTGGATACTACGTTGTATGCATGTAACGCACCACTACAAGACGACTCGACAGATTCGGCCGCATTCTGCATTCATTTGCGGCAAATAATTGCAGCTTGATGGACGGCGACATGATTGAAAATGAAGAAAACAGAGATCCCAGAGATTAGGCAGACAAGCAGCAAGACATTCCCAATCATCCCTGGCCTTATCTGAGAGAGATGTTTGAGATGGGCTAGGAGGCATCAATTATGACTCCTGGCCAATGTGCTGCCTAACTCTAAAAGTATGGGGAACTTCTTAATTAATCTATGTTTAGTAGGCTAATTCATATTGTATCCTTTATTTTCTTTCTATATTCGAGCACACACACATACATGTAGATTCCTTTAAATGTTAAGGGGACGAATAAAAAAGAGAAACTGGATCTGTGAATTCTCACAGAATCACAATTTAATCCATATCTTGCTACTCAGTCAGAATCTTATTAAGTTGGAGTCCCAGTCTCTGTCACAATAATCATATATGTGATGTTTGGCAGACATCCATTTAAAATGTAGACAATGGCATATAAAGAGCCTGGTTTTTATGTCCACTGAAGTTTCTCATCTTGCACTAGTAACGTGTGTGGTCCAGGTAGCTTTGCATAAAAAGTGGTTGTCATTCGCAAGGCTACTTTTACGTTTATACTTTAAGTACATTTCAAAGCCTGTACTTTGTTACTTTTACTTAAGTAAAGAAATTAAATCAGTACTTCTACTTTTACCAGAGTATTTTTTAACACAAGTATCTGTACTTCTACTTAAGTACGGGAAGTGAGTACTTTTGCCATCTCTGCAAATAGGGCATGCAGTATAGTCTCACAATCCCTGGTTGTTTGTCATTACATGTTAACTTTAAATAATTTAACTCATGGGTGCAAACTCCCCACATATATGAGAAAGTGCACCAACGAGTGTCACGTGACCTAATGGCGGACTCTGTATAGTGCACTGCTGTATTTATCCTTTTGAAGATACTGAACAGAGATATTTGGGCTCAGCCAGGAAAAGAAACATTCTGGATGCCGAAAATGTTGAAATCTAAAAACTTGGCGGCCGGTGGAGATATTAAACAGCATATGCTCCGTGGTGGAGTCGCGACTGAAATTAGTCAAAATGGCGCTGCTGCTGTGGCCGTGGCTGAAAAAGAACAGGCTAATGACATGTTTTTGATTTATTTGATCGATCCCGACGCAACAATGTCCGTTTTGTGGGCATCCCTTAGGGTATGGAAGGAGGAGATGCAGTAAAGTTTTTGGGTGAGCCAATTCGGAAGTTGCTGGATATGGTGGCCCTGAGAGGCCACTGCACTGCAACTTAAGAAAATGCACACATATAGATCACATCACGCAACAGTAAGAAAACACGCAAATAGATCATAACACGCAACATTAAGTGAACACATGCCAGAGATGTTCACAAGTCCTTTTTTGGAAGTCCAAGTCAAGTCTCAAGTCTCTGGCCATCTGATCTGTCCCTAACACTTTATTATTAAATCTTATGAATTCAAAGCATGTCCTGTAGCTCCCATCCATACAGTACAGTATCAACATCAGTTGTAGGAGAACTTTATGGGCTCTACTGCAATGCAATCTGAAGAATCAAATTAAGAACTATTTCAATTTCATAACTGTATTTTGGTGTGGGAAATTATTTTGCTTGCCACAGGGACGTTTCTATCAAGTTTTTTTTTCTGAAATAAAATGTGGACAGTGCAGCCAAGAGTGGATGTGAACTTGTGACGGGAAAAAATATCACGTATGCTTTAAAGGAGATAGCTTAATTTTCTTACATCCAGAACTTACATTGGGTCTCCAACTTAGGACATCGTATAGTCTAATCTTCTGCTACACATCCCTCAAGCCCTCAGACCTGGTGAAATATGAACCTAAGTCTGTCACATCATATGGATACAACTATAAAGATACAATTTACCTGTTCCCAGCATTAGCACAACACTTAGCGATGGTTAGCTTTGTTCCCTGTGACGATATATGCTAAATGTAACGTCTCTGTTATATTATCCAGTGACTGATCTATCTGGGAGCGTTTGGAGATGCCTGATGAAGTTCCACGTTGTTGATCTGGCATCATTTATCTTGGTCCACACACCTTGCATGTAGCTGTTGGCTTACTGCCACTGTTTACCAAGTTATTGAAAGCTAAACTAATGACAAAAGGCACAACTCCGAGAGGACTTGGTGTCGCCATCGGCAATGTATTTGTTGATATGTGAGTGTGAGCACATAAGGCATAACTCATGCATTACATTGCACATTATGGCAAAGGGCAGGGGACATGCAGCTTGTCATACGTTTCCACAATGTATATGCGGCAATAAAAGAAAATAGAAATACATGAATACATTTAGATTTAAAAAGCAATAATTGCATGAAAACAGGTTGTTGACGAGTCTCGAAGCTCGAGTCCGAGTCAAGTCTCAAGTCTTTTGGGTCGAGTCGCAAGTCAAGTCTGAAGTCAGCTGTTTGTGCAACTGAAGTACAACTCGAGTCCGAGTCTCAGACTCGAGTCCCCATCTCTGACACACGCAAAGATATTAGGCCCTTTGTTATTCCTAATATATGTAAATGACATGCCAGCTGCAGTCAAATGTCAGATATTATTGTATGCCAATGATTCCTCACTAGTGTCTGGGAAAGACATCTCCCAAATTGAAGACACTCTTAGTGGTGAGCTGCAAAATGTAAGAGAGTGGCTGATCGACAACAGACTGTCATTGCACTTAGGGAAATCTGAGTGCATCCTATTTGGCACCAAACGTAAGTTACAAAAGGTATCTGCATTAAAAGTTATATGTAACGAAAATTAAATTGAAGCAAAGAATTCTGTTACTTATTTAGGTATTATATTGGACCAAACATTGTCAGGATATTCCATTGCAGAGAAATTACTGAATAAAAATGCCTGCAAGTTTAAATTTTTATACCGTAATACAAGACAGTTTAACTCCAAAATAAAAAAACTCCTCGTCTCAGCACTCATTCAATGCCATTTTGACTATGCATGCTCAGCATGGTATAGTGGCCTAACGATGAAAATGAAAAACAAGATGCAGATTATGCAAAATAATATGATCCGTTTTATACTGTCTAAACTTTCTAGGTATCATGTGGGAAGAAATGAGTTTAAGAGGGTTGAGTTCCTGCCTGTTAAGAACAACTTAAACTCAATCATATGTACAGTATTATTAATGGTGTAGCCCCAAAGTATTTGGGATTTCAGATTTTAATGGTACATACTCAACATGCCCATGAGACTAGGGCCAGTGTCCGTTCATGAACGGACACTGGCCCTAGTCTCATGGGCAATCCTTTTTTTATACAGGAATTATTTTATGGAATAGTCTTCCACTTCATATCAAAATGGCAGTAACGAAAAGGGATTTTAGACATAAAGTTAGGGCCTACTTATGGAATAAATTAGATAATTAGGGGGAAATAAAATCTAGATTGGGGACAGGGAAATTTATTGTTTTGTAGTTCATGGTGTTTTAGCTGGTTTTTTGATGTGTAGTTTTATTTTTTATTGTTTTAACCTTAGGACTGTATGTGTTTGCATGTGTTGTACAGTACAGGCCAAAAGTTTGGACACACCTTCTCATTCAATGTGTTTCTTTATTTTTTTTTCATGACTATTTACATTGTAGATTCTCACTGAAGGCATCAAAACTATGAATGAACACATATGGAATTATGTACTTAACAATAAAGTGTGAAATAACTGAAAACATGTCTTATATTTTAGATTCCTCAAAGTAGCCACCCTTTTGATTTTTTTGATAACTCTGCAAACCCTTGGTGTTCTCTCAATGAGCTTCATGAGGTAGTCACCTGAAATGGTTTTACCTTCACAGGTGTGCTTTGTCAGGGTTCATTAGTGGAAGTTTTTCCCTTATTAATAAAAAATCAAAGGGTGGCTACTTTGAAGAATCTAAAATATAAGACATGTTTTCAGTTATTTCACACTTTTTTGTTAAGTACATAATTCCATATGTGTTCATTCATAGTTTTGACGCCTTCAGTGAGAATCTACAATGTAAATAGTCATGAAAATAAAAAGGAAACGCATTGAATGAGAAGGTGTGTCCAAACTTTTGGCCTGTACTGTATGTCCTGTTCTCTTACATCATGGACCATGTTGGAAAAAAGTGTTTCTCGCTTTTACATGTTATCCCTTGGATCCCCTTGTTGTCTTTCTATATCCATAAATAAACCAAACCAAAACCAAAGAGATCACATCACGCAACATAAAGAAAATGCACGCAAATAAACCACAACACAACAGAAGTGTTTCCAGGGGAAAGTGATGCACACATCTGGCTTGCTTGCTGCAGTTTGACATCGTAACTCGGCTATTGGTCAGAGTTGTTGGGAAATAAGCTACTTTTTTTTGGCTTTTTCATTTCATTTCATTGACAATGTATGATTCTGATATTAACTATTGCAGAAATCTGCTGTTAAACTAGCAATAGCCTTTTGCTTACTCTAGTTAGCCTTTTGCTAACTAATGTTTTGATGTTGTCAAATTGATTAAGATTATTTCTTAATTTGCTTGAGCTTTGTCTCTTAATTCAATTCTGATATACACACAATTGCCATGTGCTATATTAACTGGCTAGATTGATGGACTAGATTCCCATTGGACTCATAACAACAGTATGTAACGTTAGGTCTAAACCTTTGTATGGTACAAACTTTGAACTTTTCTTACAATTGACATGTCTACTGTCAGTCAGAGGTTTCGTTAGACTTTCTCCTTCTTCAATTTGACTGACAGAATCCTAAATATTAAGTCATAACATATTATAACCTTTATTTAATGTTTATATTTTAAGGGGAATGAGACAGTGAATTTGATATATATATATTATTTTTATTTTTATTTTTATTTTTTATTTTTATTTTTATTTTTATTTTTATTTTTATTTTTATTTTTAATTTTTTATTTTTATTTTTATTTTTTTTAACGTCCCGATCACAGTAACATTTAAAATACCCGTTTCAACGCTGTAAGTTCAGTCACTCAGGGGCTGCTATGTCAGTCAGGACACTTTTTTTACACCTAGAAGATGTGCTGATTTGTTGCTTGAAATGATTAGCTACAACACATTAGAATTTAAAGACATATTACAATAAATAAAACAATAAATGTTCTTTAGGTGAAAAAAACTGAATCAGTGGGTGAGATGAACATCAGAAGACAGCTTCTTCTGGCACTTTCTCCTCTCATTTCACTCTGCAGCCAGCAGTTTAAAGATCAGCTCATCACAGGTAACATAACTCCGAACAATAAGATTCAATAAGAGAGACTTACTTTTCTATCAATTCATAAAACAGATAACAATCACTATTAAGAAATGTTTTTTATTTAGTGTAATTAATTATTTCATAATAAAAGTAAAATGTGAGAACTGTGTCATACACTCAGCCACAATGAGGAAATGTCTGTGTATTATAATGTATATAATAAGTGAATACACAATGGTCCTGCACTGAAGCAAACCTCCATACGCCAGGGGTCTCATTTATAAACGTGGCGTTTTAATTGTAAATTAGGTGTGACTGTGGTTGTAAATTTGTATATTTTAATGTTTTGTATTTCACTTGCATGGAATTTTTATTGTGTTAATGATCTGTTAAGGGACTACGGGCGGTACTACAACCTGGCACAATGTATCTCTCCTTGTTCTTATACATGGATAATGTTAACTTGTGCATTGTCCCTGTTTAAATATAATTAATCTAATGAATTTAAATGCGTACGCACAAAACGGGGCTGAAAATGTGCGTACGCCACTTCCCACGCAAAGGTTGCGATTTATAAAAAACAAATTTGACAGGAGAATGTGCGGTCCTCCACGCAAACTCTGACCCATTCATACGCACATTTTGGAGACAAAGGGGAACTGGCGACGCAGATGGTGAGGTGGTGAACTGAAGTCAGACTGCAGAGAGTAAATGGGAATAAGATTACTCTAATATTTTCTAGTATTGATGTCTCACGCACATTTTTTCACTCCATATCATCCACATTACCATGAAGATTAAATCCAGCAGTGCTATTTGCGCTTGTACTGAATGATAACTGTTCCATAAACACCTCCAACTCAAATTGTAAATAAAAATGTGTTCTTAATATTTAATCGGCGCTGTCTCACCATCACATTGTCCACTACGGAGCGCAGGAGGAGGAGACGGCCCGACTGCATGGAATACAGGATAGCATCAAATACCCTAGCATTAGATAACAGCAGAACACAGTGTAAATAACTAAATATCTATCTTTAAAACTGTGCATATATCATCAAATGTCAAAGTCTGGAAATACAGCCGTTAAGCTCTCGCGCAATCGTTACCCTTAATGTCCTCGTTATCAGTCTGAACTTTAATACTGTTTGTGACAAAACCTGCATGAAGAAAAGTGTGTTTGGCTATTTCACTTTATTTCGTCTTCAAATTGTATCTCAGAGTGAGGGATACCACTAGTTGATGCTGTGATTTTAGCAAGGTGTTAACAATCACAAATTGTTGTAAACATATAAATACTGCGGTGACCCCGTGCGTAATGCTGCATGATGGCCCTGCTGGTCCTGCAGGAGGACTAACCCCCAATGGAAGAATCAGGAGAGAAAGAGACTTCAGGGACCCTGACAATGACTGGCTAATATGATGATTTAGATTCCCTAAAGCTGAGCTCTTGGATCTATGTACTGAATTGGGTCCAGTAGAGAGGGCATTGCGCCGGAACCGTGCCATCCCGGTCCAAATACAGGTCCTCGCCACTCTGGGGGCAACCGGCTGTTTCCAGAGGGAAATGTCAGACAGCTAAGTGTTTTTTTTAAATAAATATTATATACAATCTTCAACTTTATCACTAAGGCTTGTTTGGATATAATATATAGTTCTGTTAGATCTGTCCCCGAGTGCCGTAATGCCTGCTGTTTTGGACGTATTATTAATATATGTAGTCTATAGATCAGGGTTCCATACACTGTGCAAGAATAAGCTGAAATTATAATTAAATTTGCAGCAATTCCTGAACGTCTGAGAAGTTTTTTGCTTTTTCTCCACCAGTCGTCATGATTCGGCATGTTTCGGTGTAACGAAAGAACAACTGCCAGGGTCATTAACATACTGATCAGCATTCACGAAGTGCTTTACGTTGACTATTTATGGTTAAAAATGGGCGTGTACAGGGCGGGATAAGAGGCTGATCCACGTACGAACACTTGTAGTCAATCTGTGATTTATAAAGGGAACATTGCTTACAGGTGTGCGTACACACGGTTTTATAAATCTGACTTTTTTACGGCGTTCGCCAATTTGGGCTTTTGGGCGCACGTACACTTATAGTAAAGATCTATATTTTATAAATGAGACCCCTGGTCTGACAAGCTGGTATGAATGTGATGCATTGCCTTCTTTCAAGTCTTCATTAAATTGTCTTACTTTAACAGGAAAGTGAAAACTGAATGACCATATAAGGAAAACCTGAAGATGGCAGCATGTTTGGTGCCATCCTTCTTGGTGTGGAGAAGGAAGACAATATGGACATCAAAAGACTTATGAAGATGAAAATATAGTTCAGCTTTTCTGATGTAGACATACCCATTTTTCATCACCAGTATATATGGATCACAGAAGGATCACTCTAACTTAGGTTCAACTTGTTTTCTGTACAGGGTCTTCTATTGTGATATGATACTGATGCAAGATAGTTATTAGGGCCCGAGCGCCAACAGTGGCGAAGGCCCTATTGAAACTGAAGGAATTATTATTAGGGCCCGAGCGCCGACAGCGGCGAAGGCCCTATTGAAACTGAAGGGGATTCTTTCTTTCTTTCATTTTCCCGTCAAATGAATTGGCTTTTTGAGGGCCTTAAGATATTCAAAAACTCACCAAATTTGGCGGTCGCATCAAGTCTGGTGAAAATTTACGTATTTTAAGGGTTTCGGGAATAGGCGCACAAAAATGGCTCGCTAGCGCCCCCTAGAAAGTTAAGAAAATTGAGCCCCTGCAGTGCGTTTAACGTAGACTCACGAAACTTGGTAAACATATGTATCATGTCAGGATGTACAAAAAACTTAATGAGAGCCATACCCTAAACCCAACAGGAAGTCCGCCATTTTGATTTCAAAGTTCGAAATTAGTGCGATTTTGGCCATTTCCACATGTTGTACTTTAACGAGCTCCTCCTAGAGATTTCATCCGATCAACTTCAAACTCGGTCTGTGCCATCTTAAGAAGTTAAAGATGAAAAGTTGTTAAAAGAAAAACTTTTTGTCATAGGGCGTGGCCGTGGCGGGCCTGAGGACACCTACAGGCCAAAATTGACTTTTGGTCATAGCGCCCCCCTGGCCACAGGAAATCTGCCTTATATGACAAACATCATCCGATTGACATGAAACTTATACTGTGTGGTCTACATGTGATCCTGAGCCAGCCCCTATAATATGACCACGCCTACTTACTCAGGCCACGCCCCCTTTCATAACATTTGAACCGTTTAAGGTAGAGTCTTTTGTGAGGTGTCATTGAACTCAGCAGAGACTTCATTTTTAATTGGTGATGGTTTGACCCGCCCCCTATGCTTAAGCCCCGCCCCCTTTCATAAAATTTGAACCATTTAATGTATACCCTTGTGTGAGGTATCAATGAACTCTGCAGAGACTTCCTTCTTCATTGGTGATGGTTTGGCGCGCCCCCTATGTTCAAGCCACGCCCCCTTTCATACATGCTGACCCATTTAAGGTAGAGTCTTGTGTGAGGTATCATTCATCTCAGCAGAGGCTTCATTTTTAATTGGTGATGGTTGGACCCGCCCCCTATGCTTTAGCCACGCCCCCTTTCACAGCTAATGAACCGTATGACGTAGAGTCTTGTGTGAGCTATCGTTGAACTCGGCGGGGAGTTCCCTTTTCATTGGTGACGATTTGCGGCGTCTGACTGCCGCGCGAATGCACGGTCGCAAGGAGCGGCGTCCGCCGGTAACCCCGACGCACGCAGAGGCGCGAGGGCCCGTCCATCGCTGCTCGCAGCTTTAATTAGGGCCCGAGCGCCGACAGCGGCGAAGTCCCTATTGAAACTGAAGGAATTATTCTTTCTTTTTCCCGTCAAATGAATTGGCTTTTTGAGGGCCTTAACATATTCAAAAACTCACCAAATTTGCTCGCAGCTTTAATTACTATTGTCTTTTTTTGTATCCTTATTTTTTATTGATTTTAAACAACCAACAGTCTTTCAATATATGTATTCAAATACATTCAAAAGATACGCTTCTTGTCCATCTCCCAACAACCCACCCACAAACTTGAGCCATCTGTTAATAGAAAAAAACAATAATAGTAATAGTAATAATACTGGTTTACAATAAAAGTAACAAAATAACACAAATGGACAGTTCTTATATAGTGCTTTTCTAGTCTCAACGACTACTCAAAGCGCTTTTACATAGTACAGGAACCATTCACCATTCACACACATTCATACACTGTGGCCGAGGCTGCCATACAAGGTGCCACCTGCTCATCAGATACTAATTCACACACATTTACACTCCGATGCGCAGCATCGGGGGCAACTCGGGGTTCAGTGTCTTGCCCAAGGACACTTCGACATGGGACTGCAGGGCCAAGGATCGAACCACCAACCTTCCGGTTGGCAGGCAACCGCTCTACCACTGAGCCACAGCCACAAACAAACCAAAAACACAAACAACAAATTAAAAAAGTTATTGTGATCTTTAAGGACATACTGTAGGTTACTAGGTCTTGATTCCAAAAATGTAATGAATGAATCCCATGTTTTATGGAAAATATGGCTTTTGTGTTTAATGGCATATGTAAGCCTTTCAATCGCTATACATGAGGATAGTTGATTAATCCATAGGGTTACAGATGGACAACAAACACTTTTACACTGTATAGCAATAAGACTTTTTGTGTGTAATAAGCAGAGGTTGACCAGTTTGTTTTCATATGTTCCAAGGAATAAGGCCAAGGATACAGATTTCTGGGCGTACAGGAATTTCTTTCTGAATGATGCGGGAAATGATCTCCATTATGCCATTCATAATTTTTTGAATATGTTTACAAGTCCAGATACAATGAAACAAAGTTCCTTTCTCTCTCATACTTTTTATACAAGTGTCCAGAATGTTAGGGTTAAACTTATGGAGTTTTTTTGGAGTTATATATGTTCTCATGAGCCAGTTACATTGAATTAACCTCAATCTACTATTAATAGTCATAGTTTATGCTTGACAACATGCCTTTTCCCATTCTCATTACTATTTTCTTAATGTTGCGTGTTGTGATCTATTTGTGTGCGTTTTCTTAATGTTGCGTGTTGTGATCTATTTGTGTGCGTTTTCTTAATGTTGAGTGTTGTGGTTTATTTGGATCCATAATTTGATAATGGATCCAGTTCTGGACTACAGTGGGGTTGCAGCATGCAGGGCCCCCAGAGCCTCTCTCACATTACAGAGGATGTGTAAGATTTTAGGCGTGGTTGATATTTTGAACCCAGCTGGGAGGGACTATATATTTTTTTCGTCATTGCACAAGACATATTCTAGGATATACTTTTTTTAAATGTCCAAATCACTGGCTCCCTCTGCTATAGGATGTGTGATAGGAAATATCGTAATCTCTGACTAAGCGTGGGTGTGCCTAGACCTGCTGCTTCAAAGTGAGAGAAGGTGCTCTTATAGCTGGCGCCTTAACTCCTCCCTTTAACAGAACATATAGAAGGCAAGACAAAATTATTTTGAATCGTGAGACAAAGCAGGAAAATGAATCGCTAGATACTTAAAACAGAGGTTAATCAGCTTCCATTAGTCTTCTGTCATTAGATCCAATTCTGGAGATGTTTTTACGTAGCTTATTAGCTTTAGAGCAAGACACCCAGCTTATGGGAGCCAAGTTAGCCACAGTTAGTAACGTTAAACTTACATACTACTACTACACATAGACAAGTGCTTAAATGTAGCTTGATAATACTGTTGAACAAAAGGTGTTTGTGTGAGGTTGGAAAATAAAGGTTCACCACGTTATCTGGGAACGTGCTGGCTGTGGATTGTCAGCTCTGCTCCTCCCATTAGAGTGCATTTAGTGACGTTGGGTGCAGTCATTTTGCACACAACACCTGTCAGCTAGCATCAATAAAATCATATTATGTGCCAAACACTGTATGGTAGATGTCTGCAGGGGATTAAACCTTGTGTTACAGTCATCGACAGCGCTCTGCGTCATTATCTTAAATATGACTGTCAAGAAAAAAAGTCAACCTATATATTTGTTACAAGAGGTTTATTTCGGTCCTTGTTGAGGTCATAGCCACCTGTTTTACCTTCACCACACAGCATAACTAAGTAATATTCTTGGCTACTTACTTTAGACAGTGGTCTGCAAAGGATAACAACAAAAAAGTATGTACTATGATCTATATTTAGGATTTAGCCTCCCTTGCTCCATTTTATAGTATAGCATTGTTAATATAAACATATAGCTAACTTTAAATTTTTCTTTATCTGAAACATTTATTACTCATTTATTTTTTCTCCCATAGTCAGTGTGATCCATCTCTCATCTTCTCCCCTTTTTTGCCACTGCCTGCAGAAGAGCAGCTCCGGGTGTTATCATCCCGTATGGCAGTCAGGATCATCAAGCTGATCAATCAACATCAATATAATATTATATATATATATATATATATATATATATATATATATATATATATATATATATATATATATATATAAGTTTATTACTGACCTAAAGGTGTCATCATCCTGTATGGCAGTCAGGAGCATCAAGATCACTGTGATAGAGATCGTGCACTCACTTCAGACACCCTAAAGGTGCCAGTGAAAGGCTGATTCCAATCCGCAAAGAAAGACAAGGCCAGGAAATGTATCAACAGTGTTAGGGCTACATTTGTCCATACCTTAAAATGTGTTTATGTATGTTAATTATGGATTTTAATTAAATAACATCTGTAGCATAAAACACAGTTACCACCTTTTCTTGATCCTCTTTTCCCTCTATAGCCTCTCAGAGCCTATGTTGGTTGTAGCTATTACCACTGTAAAGACCCAATCTGCTGTTTGTATAACAGCAGATTGGGTGAATAACCCTAACCCAAATTTTCAGGTAATAGGGTAAATTGGTCCAATTTGCGTTACCTTTAACAGCTCAGTGCCCCTTAACAGTCTTCTAATCAGGTGCATTTCAGTGGCCAAAGCAAGGTAGCGATATCTGGGTATCTAATTCCCTCCCCAGTTAAAAGACCTAGATAAAATTAATTTGGATACGGTATTTAATAACATTTTCTGTGATGTTAATAGACAGACGACTCTCAATAGCAGGGAAGGTTAATGTTATGAAAATGGTTTGTGTTCTCAAGCTGAATTACCTTATCCAATCTCATATAAATGATTTGACAGGATAACAAAGACATTTACATGGAATGGTAAAAATAAAATTTCAATTTAATTTTATTTATAGTATCAAATCATAATAAGTTATCTCAAGACACTTTACAGATAGAGTAGGTCTAGACCACACTATAATTTACAAAGACCCAACAATTCCAGTAATTCCCCCAAGAGCAAGCATTTACAGTGGTGAGGAAAACCATCCTTTTAGGAAGAAACATCGAGTGGTGAGGAAAACGTCCTTTGAGGGAGAAACCTCGGAAAGATCCAGGCTCTTGGTGGGCAGTTGTCTGATGGCTACATTTTAATAAATTACAAAGAGACAAAGAGGTTTGGGAAACATGACATCAGAAACCGACAACCCTAACAGTTCTTGCCCCATTATCGCCCTTACGAAGCCTGTCAAACTGTATGGTGAGGCAAAAACACATCTGATAATCTCTCACTTAAATGTCGTTTGGACCAAAGTGGCCCGGCTGTTTGAGCTGGATCTATATCTAAATATCTCATTAAGTGTTTAGCAAAATCCAAAGTTATGTATCGGTAGAACATCCCCTTTTTTGGAGGGATTGGTTGGAAAAGGGAATTGTCACACTGGGGGATCTGTATCTCGGTGGCATATTGAAATCCTTTGAGGATGTGGTACAGCAATTTGGAATCCCTATGTCTAAACGTTTTAGATATTTGCAACTTCACCATCTGTTAGACAGAATTGGTCTGAAAGAAACCAAATTCTTGGAAATGTAAGACAGAGGATGGCCAATTACTTCATACTCTATCCGGTCCTGTGATAAGGTCCAGGAGTTTTGGACGTTAAGATATACTTTATTAATCCCACACTGGGGAAATTCCCTTGTTACAGCAGCTCAAAGGAAAAATTCACACACATCAGAATAACACAAATACATATTAAATAGACATAAGAAAAATATACAAAAAGTATTATAAGAAATAGAAAAAATAGAATAAGAGTTGTTGTAGGCGCAGGCTGCAAATGTCTGTCTATCATCTCTGTGGTTTGGACATTTAATGTCCAAACCAATGTTTAATTTATTTGTAGCCTACAATCCTGCAAAAGTTGCTTCAGTGCATCACTACTCTCCTCCAACTTACATTTTTTTTTCCAATTGCTAAAACATAATTTTGCAAACTAGGCTGGTTTTATGAAAATACTCAAACCACACACCCAAACTGCAAAATACCTCACATAATCTGCAAAATGAAGCACTGCAACCAAAACTACATATAGCATTATCAAAATCAAACTTTTGCACCAAATAGCACACACTTCATTCATAATACCAGATTTTTGTCTAACCAACTACACACTGTTTGGCATAATGGAAAGCACTCTCATCTTTAGTATGCTTTACTATAATACTAAAATAGTTCAAATTGAAGAAAATTCTTCAGATTGTTCACATACACAGAAATATTGCAGATACACACATATGCTGTTGAAACATTTATTGTTTTATTTTTCACCAAACAAGTCAGTGCAACATATGCACAGCAGATATATTTAGATTGGACTGAACAAAAATATGCTCACAAAAAACAGTAAACTGAAAAAGAAAACAAAAGTGACATTTTGAATTGCAAAATGTGTGTAAAGCAGAAAATGTGTTTGGAGACTTGAGAAGAGGTTTTCTCTGTGTGTGTCAGTTTACTGTAAATAACTGTGCTATGCATGTCATTTTAGTGTGTTAGCAATTGGAAAAAAGTGTAAAGCTACCGCTCAACAGACAGGACTGTTTAACTCCAGTTACCTCTCGGGTATATACTGAACTTGGAAAGACTGCCCTCCGCTACTTTACACATTATAAATGGAATGAATGACAGATTGTTTTAAAACTGGGATGTCTCATAGCACTGATCTCTGTACTTTTCTTATGTCTGGCTATGTATGCAAATGTGGATGAAAATGAATGAATGCCCAGCTGTACACAGTACACAATACACAGTAAAAGGGCCAAACATGCCTGTTCCTTTAATCACATTGACAGACACACACACACACACACACCATTCCGTTGTCGCTTATGTGTTTGTTTTGTAGCTTTTGTATTTATGTTGAAGCTTTTATGTTTGTGTTATAGCTTTTGTATTTGTGTTGAATAATTTCGGCTACCGTATGAGACAGATTTACAGTAATATGATTTTTTCAATATTGAACATTCAACAAACATTTGAAATGCTAACAGATATAGTAATAATTTAGGCATTCATATTTATTTCCTGTGTTTATTTATTGTGTGAATTAATGTTCCTAAAATTGTGCAGGGAACATCATTAAAGAAAACACTAGATCAATTATTCATCATTGACTTGTAGAGAAAAATTGCTATGCAGAAAAACACTGTTGACATTATCTACCTTAGTATTTACAATATTTATATTATACTTATATGTTTCAAGTTCAACATCCTGTAAAAAACTGATATATGGCAAAAATAAAACAATAAATAAAAAACCTATAAATAACTAAATAATTGTTAATCCATGCTGTTTTTCACTGTTGATGGAATTCATGTTTCTGTTCTCTGCCTCTGCTCACTGCAGTCTGCATGGAAGGACAAACACAAATCAGATTCAGTGGGACTCTAACACTTGTGAACAGAAACCTAGAAGCTTATCAGAATTGTTGCAGATTTGTATTGTTTGTTAAACTATGTGCTCTGAACCCATTGTTAGTACATTTTCATTTATAGAAGGCATGCCTTTGTTTAATAAACTCACAAAGCCCATCCGCCTTGTATTGTCAGGCAGCACTTTGGTGTAGGTGTCAAACAAAAGTAATGATAAGTAAACTGTGATTAAGACCTATTGTTGAGAGATAGGGAGAGGCCAGAGTCAATTCACTCCCTCTGTATTTCAACACAGCATTAGATAACTATCAGTTTGAAAACATGCTGTCCGAATTCAACTGTATGTATTTATTTAGCCATTTATTATAATGTTGCTGCAAATAGAAACGCCTGTATGTCAACTCTTCAGGAACTATTCTTATGTTGCTCTTGGTGACAATGCATATTATGAAGATAATACATCGGGTAGGATAATTTCCTAAACCCATAAAAGAGAATGTTTCAACTTTTCAAAAAAGGTTTTTAAAACAAATCACAAACTATGGAGATTTCATAAACATGCATTTAACTCAAATCTGGCAATGTAAAACCCACCATTGTCAAGATATGTGGTTTTCACAAGCATCTAATTCAATACAAGTTTAAAAATTAATGTTTTATTTCCATGAACATATTAATCAAAGCATCAAAGGACTTCACAGATACAGTCTTTTTTTTTTTTTTAAATCAAAGCTACCTCATTCAGTATAAAAGCATGTTGGATAGATCAAACAGTCTACCACACCTAGCATAGCAGAACTAACTGCCTCGGAGCAAAGGATTAGGATTCACATGGTAACATTCATCAAAAATCCCATCATTCTAAACACATCACAATATAAATATACAGTATATATTACTTTTTTCAATAAATCATGTTTTTTTTTCATTGTGCAGTCAACAGAATATCAAACTAGTGTTGGTTTGTAATTTTTAGAATGACTTTTATCTGTTTTTACAAATAAACTTTTCCATTTGAGGTTAGCTTTAAAGTACTTGTGGACAGATCACTGTGTCATTAGAATCAAAAAGGTGTATTCCCATACACCTGGGCACCTATCAACATACTTGGATGAATTAAGTGGGCTACCTGCTGCTTGATGGCTCCCATTTATCCAGTGACTCTCAGGGATTTACTTTATAGAACCCAGTCCTGTTCTTCTTAGGTGTGCCCCCCTGTTAAAAAAAACATGAGAGGACCAAATGTGTTTAAATGCATGTAACTGTGTCATTTAATTTACAGAGTAATACAAATAATAAATAACACTGTGCAGCACTTACAACAATGACAGGGGCCGACCCCGGATTGTGTGTCGCTGGAGATTGAGGTGAGTACACAGGCAGAGGGTCCTGGGGTGGTTGTTTCTGTTTAGTGTAATATGGATCCTCAGTAGTGTCCATTTGATCACTTTCTGTTTTCTTACAACACCATCGAACCAACTGAAACAACAAAGCAAAACAGAGTTCAAAGAGTAGAAAGTAGTGAACTTCCATATCAGGAAGCTATGTCCCAAATTCCTCCAACAAATGACATCTATAAAAGGTGTCTAAGGTCAAAAGACTGATCCTATACCATCCTAAAATCATGCACTAATTCTCACACAGACCAAAATGAAACCAGCACTCATTGGAATTCGGGGTATAAGGGCCACAAGGGCAAAAGACAGCTACATTTCTGTCATATTTGGAGCAGCCATCAGAATTGGACAGGCTGGCTATGATGTATTTTGTCATGTAATGGAACATGCACTTTAAAGGATGCTGCCCCATGGATGTATACTGTAAACAGTTGTAAACAGAGTGAACCAAACGTGGCTGCCCATTTATTCCATTATATGCACATAAAAACATGTCTATCACTCCCTACTTCAGTTTAAAGCTTTTTCACTGAAAACAGCTGCCAGCCGCTACTGGAAACAACACTGATGAGAACTGTGGGACTGAAGAAAGACAGTAAAGTTTGCTGTAAAACCAAAACAATGAGCCGAAAGAGTCCAAAAAGCTCTGTGGGCTCTGAACAACACCTTTCACATTCAACATAATCACTTGTTCCATTGTTACATTAACATAAAAATATTGGCTAGTGC
This sequence comes from Perca schrenkii, assembly GCA_025617405.1. Classification (NCBI taxonomy): domain Eukaryota; kingdom Metazoa; phylum Chordata; class Actinopteri; order Perciformes; family Percidae; genus Perca; species Perca schrenkii. Next base: position 36,065,687 of record CM046800.1, on the reverse strand, counting down.
AGCTATAATTATGGCATTGCACCAGTGAGTCGGGACTCACAATACCAGGCAGGCCTCTGGCATTTACACACAGGATCATTTGTGGAAAAAGCAGAGGGGGGGGTGTTTTTTGATCATGCACAACAAAACAAAACATGCAAGAATTAAATTCCCTTCAATGCCATGGATATAGAGCTACTTGGCCAGCCATGCCAAAACACTTATTTATGAATTTCAATATCTAATGGAAAATAATCTTAAAATGAAATAGCAAAACATGGTGTCAACATGAATCACAACGCTTTCAAGCCAGAGAGCGGAGTTCACTTTGCAGTGAAAACAGAATACTTTCACCCAGGAAAGAACATTTTTTTTCCCTAAACTTAACTAGTTGTCTGAAAGGACTGTCAGCTGGCGGTGCCTGTAGCCAGATTGTAAGTATAAGATTGTACAGTACATGTAAACCAGTTACTGTAACATGTCATATAGAACCTAGCAACAAAAACTGTGGAATGAAGAAGTATATTGTGTTTAACCTGCTTGATAACTCACCATCATGATGAAGATAATTATGAGTAACAACAAGATGACAGAAGCTAATACTAAGAGGGCAATACCCCATCCAGGTATCCATTCCCTGCTCCCATCGCTGCTGCCACTTGATGTCAGGGGATCATTGGGCTTTGTTGTAGGTGTAGTAGTTGTAGGTGTTGTGGTTGTTGTAGTTGTAGGTGTTGTGGTTGTTGTAGGTGTGGTAGTTGTAGATGTGGTTGTTGTAGGAGTTGTGGTCATTGTTGTACGTGTGGTTGTTGTAGGTTGTGTAGTTGTAGATGTAGGTTTGGTAGTTCTAGATATTGTGGTTGTTGTAGGTGTTGTAGTTGTAGGTGTGGTAGTTGTAGATGTGGTTGTTGTAGGAGTTGTGGTCATCGTTGTACGTGTGGTAGTTGTAGGTGTAGTAGTTGTAGGTGTTGTGGTTGTTGTAGGTGTTGTAGTAGTTGTAGTTGTTGTAGTTGTTGTAGGTGTTGTAGATGTAGGTGTGGTAGTTGTAGATGTGGTTGTTGTAGGAGTTGTGGTCATTGTTGTACGTGTGGTAGTTGTAGGTGTGGTAGTTGTAGGTTTGGTAGTTGTAGGCGTTGTGGTTGTTGTAGGTGTTGTAGTTGTAGGTGTGGTAGTTGTAGGTGTTGTAGTTGTTGTAGATGTAGGTTTGATAGTTGTAGATGTTGTGGTTGTTGTAGGTGTTGTAGTTGTAGGTGTGGTAGTTGTAGATGTGGTTGTTGTAGGAGTTGTGGTCATTGTTGTACGTGTGGTAATTGTAGGTGTGGTAGTTGTAGGTTTGGTAGTTGTAGATATTGTGGTAGTTGTAGGCGTTGTGGTTGTTGTAGGTGTTGTAGTTGTAGGTATGGTAGTTGTAGGTGTTGTATTTGTTGTAGATGTAGGTTTGATAGTTGTAGATGTTGTGGTTGTTGTAAGTGTTGTAGTTGTAGGTGTGGTAGTTGTAGATGTGGTTGTTGTAGGAGTTGTGGTCATTGTTGTACGTGTGGTAATTGTAGGTGTGGTAGTTGTAGGTTTGGTAGTTGTAGATGTTGTGGTAGTTGTAGGGGTTGTGGTTGTTGTAGGTGTTGTAGTTGTAGGTGTTGTAGTTGTAGGTGTTGTAGTTGTTGTAGATGTAGGTTTGATAGTTGTAGATGTTGTGGTTGTTGTAGGTGTTGTGGTCATTGTTGTACGTGTGGTAGTTGTAGGTGTTGTAGTTGTAGGTGTTGTAGTTGTAGGTTTGGTAGTTGTAGATGTTGTGGTAGTTGTACGCGTTGTGGTTGTTGTAAGTGTTGTAGTTGTAGGTGTGGTAGTTGTAGGAGTTGTGGTCATTGTTGTACGTGTGGTAGTTGTAGTTGTAGTAGTTGTAGGTGTTGTGGTTGTTGTAGGTGTTGTAGTAGTTGTAGGTGTTGTAGATGTAGGTGTGGTAGTTGTAGATGTGGTTGTTGTAGGTGTGGTAGTTGTAGGTGTTGTAGTTGTTGTAGATGTATGTTTGGTAGTTGTAGATGTTGTGGTTGTTGTAGGCGTTGTGGTCATTGTTGTAGGTGTGGTAGTTGTAGGTGTAGTAGTTGTAGGTGTTGTGGTTGTTGTAGTTGTAGGCGTTGTGGTTGTTGTAGATGTAGGTGCGGTAGTTGTAGATGTGGTTGTTGTAGGAGTTGTGGTCATTGTTGTACGTGTGGTAGTTGTAGGTGTGGTAGGTGTTGTTGTTGTTGTAGTTGTAGGTTTGGTAGTTGTAGATGTGGTTGTTGTAGGTGTTGTGGTCATTGTTGTACGTGTGGTAGTTGTAGTTGTAGGTGTGGTAGTTGTAGGTGTTGTGGTTGTAGCTGTTGTGGTAGTTGTAGGTGTAGTAGTTGTAGATGTTGTTGTAGGTGTTGTAGATGTTGTAGTTGTAGGTGTGGTAGTTGTAGATGTTGTGGTTGTTGTAGGCGTTGTGGTCATTGTTGTAGGTGTGGTAGTTGTAGGTGTAGTAGTTGTAGGTGTTGTGGTTGTTGTGGTTGTAGCTGTTGTGGTAGTTGTAGGTGTGGTAGTTGTAGATGTTGTTGTAGGTGTTGTAGATGTTGTAGTTGTAGGTGTTGTAGTTGTTGTAGGTGTGGTAGTTGTAGATTTTGTGGTTGTTGTAGGCATTGTGGTCGTTGTTGTAGGTGTGGTAGTTGTAGGTGTAGGTGTCGTAGTTGTAGATGTTGTGGTAGTAGTTGTAGATGTTGTGGGTGTTGCGGTAGTTGTGGTAGGTCTTGTTGTTGTAGTAGTCTTAAGCACTGTAGCATATGTGATTATGGCACCTGAAGAAAAACAAGAAGTACTGATTCCATATGTAGAACACCACACACAACATGTACATCACTAAAGTGAAAACAGTTGGAATTATATAATGTATATATTGTATATTATATATAATGTATAAAATTGGATCTTACTGGTTGTATAGTCCAGATTAAGTTGGAGAGTTTGGGGTTCGACCGTGTTAGCATTTAGCTGAAAGAATATATGGACAACGCTTGGATTGATGGAGACGGTATTGAAGACTATAGTTGCATTTGCAATCACTGATCCAGAGCTGTGAAAGAAAGTTTTATTATAGAGCAGTAAAGAAGAAATTATACACAACTATATTCAGCATTTGGGATTCTGATCAGAGAATTATTTAAATTCTTTTTGCAAATAACTACACCTACTTCCATTGTATATGCATAAGTAGTAGTTCCTCTAAAATAATGAAATACTAAGTATTGATGCTAGAATACTGGCATAGTGCAGCAACATTTACAACCTTCTGCTATTACGCTTATGGTTTGGCTAGGAAGTGGAGTCTGTGCTGCCTGCCACTATCATCTGGCATAGCGTATACATCCAAATGTAGTCCTCCCTGATTGAGAGATCAATGATACTGATGATACCTGAACGTTATTGCCCGAACACCTCCATAGAAGGTATTGGTTGGACATTTATCATCGTCAGGACAGCCATAAACGTTTTCTAACTGCAAGAGAAGAAACAAAAAACAAATACAGATCAACACCTTATACCTTAGCTTTGAAATACAGACACGATAGTACAGTGTAGTGACAACTGACAGCATGGACATTTATATAATTTTGAGCACATATATACTTCCTGCTGGGTGCAGTTTGTACAGACATTAGGTCTGTACAAACTGCAGCTGGATTGCATCCAGACTATGTAAAACTCAAATCGCAAAGTGGTCTTGGCCAATGTGTGGATAGCAACAGTATCTATACATGGAATGAAAGTCTGAATATATGGGATGACAATCTGAATATATTGAATGAAACTTGAGAATATTTAGAATTGAATCTGACGTTGTGTTTTCTATGTGATTAATCGGTATGGATGTTGCTGCAACAAAGTCCCTTAAGGCTTTCCAACTGATCCAGAATGCTGGAGCATGTGTACTGACAAGAACTAGAAAAATATATCATATTTCTCCCGTATTAGCTTCTCTGCATTGGCTTCCTATAAAATCCAGAATTTAATTTAAAATCCTTCTCCTGAATGCTCTTAATGGTCAGGAACCATCATATCTTAAAGAGCTCATAGTGCCCTATTACCCCACTAGAGCACTGCGCTCCCAGAATGCAGAGTTACTTGTGGTTCCTAGAGTCTCTAAAAGTAGAATGGGAGCCAGAGCCTTTAACTATCAGGCTCCTCTCCTGTGGAACCAGCTCCCAGTCTGGGTCCGGGGGACAGACACTGTCACCATATTTAAGAGTAAACTTAAAACTCTCCTCTTTGATAAAGCTTAAAGTTAGGGCTGGCTCAGGTTTGCCTAATGTCCCATTATTCCATATTACTAATTTAGCAGCAACATCTGATATGGATTAATCACATCGAAAACACAAGATGGCGCCAGAGCCTTGATGACGTCAGATTTCATTCAATATTCCAAACTTTCATATATCAGAAATTCAAAGTTAAGTGTGTTGGTATGCAAAGCGCTGCAACAATCACTACAACCATGGATTGCTTTTGTGGCCAACAACTGGAAACGTTATACATTGTTTGTCTGCTATTTCATCACTAAATTCACTTCTGAGACGTTTGTAGAGCTCAAATATGGGAATCGTTTGTTTAAATAACTCAACACACATATCCATTATAAGATTAACTGGAACCTGTGGTTTTTCGAAGTTATATTGCTCCACAAGAGATTGCCAGCGTAACGTAAGCTCGCTGACCGGGCTGAAAAAAAAGTAGTCAAAAATGTTTGCATTCCACAACCTTAGGAAATGGACAGCGGCTGACACGAACACACACGCCTTTTAACTCGATAATAAAGCCATAAAGTAGGCTTTCAACTCAGGACTGCGCCACTTCTCACAAATACAGATAAGAAAAGTTGAACTGACACCTAACTGCGATCAGCGCTCACACGCTCCACTATAGCACCAACTGCAATGTTTAATTTTAAAAGAATGGAGCCTACTGGTAGTCTGGCACACGTGGATGCTCAGTAGCCTAGCCTATTTTCCATGGCTGCTCGAGCTCCGGAGCACCCACCTATCAGCGCCTATGTCCTCTATAATACCAATCGAATTTCATTTGTTATTTTTTTAAATATTCAAATAGTATTCAGTAGATCACACTGTAAGGAGCTTGTGTTTTAACTGTCCCAGCACACTGGGGTCTGGCATTTTGAAAGTTTCTCACAACTACAACAGCTTCTTTTTTTAAAGAAAGCCTCATATTTTCCTGGATTCGGGACAACTTGATTTCAGGACACCTTAGATTCACGTTCTGCATCCGCCACTGGTTTCAGATTGCAGTACTTGAATTCATGTCCTCAACGGTGCAGCCCTGGTGGTACTAAAGTGAATTTATCATCATCTATTTTTATTCATCTTACCAGGTCGCAGACTTCTTTATACATTGTCTGATATTCTTCAGATGCTGAGTTGAGCAGTGCAGCGGTGAAGTCTCTGTTGGTAATCTCCAGTGGCAAGTAAAAGGCTGTAGGGTTGGCTATCTCTTCACTGAGAATGTCATGCAGATGAAGAGACTGAAGAGCCAGAAGCCCTACGGGTTTAAATGTGACATTTTATTTGTTAAATTGAGTGAGAAACATGTACCAGAATATCACTCAAACATTGATGTTTCCAATCTGATTTGTCACTTCAATGCCCTGGATATGGCCACAGCCTTGCACCCTAAAAAATGTGGAAATAAATAGAAGGGGACTGTCATAGTCATCGTCACTCTTAGAACCCAGCTGGATATCAAGCAGTTTTACATGGTCAACCCAGAGTTATGGCCTCTGGTCGGCCATTGAGACACTTAATTCATACCTGCATGTTCATTTTGCCACTAGAATTGTGGCATTTAAAACCTGTAGTATCTTGAGCATAAATCACCAAAGATTCACATTTTAGAGAACCATACCATAATTAATGTAAGTAAATGTAAGTAAATGGGCTAAAATATGCAAAAACACCAGTATCAAATAATCAGCAGAAAACATTCATTTTATTCTTCCAAGCAGTTATTAATGCATGAGTATTTCTTACCTGAAGTAGCCATGTCCACTAAACACAGAGCATGGGTCCACAGCCATCTCAGTTGTACCATAGTGAATACAAGCCAGAACACTTTAGTCCAATATCTAATATCCTCTGGTGATCTGTGAGATGTTCTTGCTTGATTACAAAAATGATATTGTAGCCCTTTATGTCCAGGGTTTTATTCATTCAGGATAAGAATGGTCAGGGATTAGAGGCTGGTCCACAGATGAATGATGTCTCTTGTACATGACTGATTCTATGATTCAGACCTAAAGGCAAATCTGCCACACCCTTAGAGTTTACTTTGGCTAGAAAATAGAGCTTGGATTAGTTTGTGTAGATATCGGTGTTCTGTGTGAACTTTTTATTACAATTATTATCTAATCTTAATTTTACCTGTGAAAGAAAGTGTAGGAGCCTGTTGTATACGCTATTGTCAGGGTTGATTGTCAAACTAAAAGCCTTGGGAGAATGCTTCATTGTTGTTTAAAATAAATCAACTGAAACAACACTCCATACTTTCCCACAGGTTGACTTGAGTGACACACACAGCTGTTATTGGTAGGTATCTGTACCTGTATATAGCTCTGTTGCTACTGGTACTCCTGCTGCTGTTACTACACATGAGAGTTTGTTGTAATATAGACACTGTGTGATAGATAGATAGATAAATAGATAGATACATAGATAGATAGATAGATAGATAGATAGATAGATAGATAGATAGATAGATAAATAGAGGGCCCTATCCTGCACCCAGCGCAATTGACTTGGTACACCGACGCATGTATCATTCCTATTTTGCACCCGACGCACAGCAGACTTTTCCCTCCACAGATGCACGTCGGCAAATTAGGGAATGAACTTGCGCTCCCGGGGGCGGTTCAGCGAAAAGAGGAGGCGTGTTCAGGTGCAAACGTTCCCTGGTGCTATTTTGCAGTTTCAGAAAAAAATTGCGCCAAAAACCTGGTCTTAAGTCAGTGGCGCGTTATTCAGATGCTATTTTAAGGGTGCATGCTTGACCGTAATGTAGAGTGCGCGCATACACTTAGCTTCTCTCATCTCACGGACCCAGCAGTTCCACAAAGCATACATAAATACAAGGAAAACTATGGCCTTGTTTTACACAACATTTCCATGAATCATGGATATGTTGATGACATAAATGAGGAAATATTAGAGGACTTAAGGAGATGTGATGTTGTACTGCATGTGCTGATGCCACTTAACCCAAGTGCCCCAGCAGCAGCACGGGAGAGGAGAGACAGAAGAGCTGCATCGTCTATAGTGAGGTCATCTCGGTCTAAAATTAGACTACATTGCAAAAATATCACCATGCATTCATAACCTTGTGATTCAGTGAGAGTGAGCCCAAAACATCGGAAAGAATGTTTTTGTGACATTTCTTGATTTACATTTTGTCAAAAAGAAAAATCAATAGCAAACGTCGGTCTCCTCGGCTGTGAACCGCTCCTGGTGTGCGCCCATGAATGTATTAATGGTGCGTTCTTTTTGTCTTGTAATCGCGACTAGTAGCTTGAGTGTGACGTCACATCCATGTCGGAAAACGAATAACCGCGGGGTTGTTGCTTTCTTTTTGTCACACAATACTACGAGTCGGAGAAAAGATGGATTTTTGTAACATTTTTAGTAACATTTAGGATTCTATTCACCCAGTTATTGACATATTACACAAATATATTTCACAGTTTGATACATGAAAATTACGTTTTGATTAACGTTAACGTTGGGCTACTGCTCTGCTTTCTGCTAGGGTTACCCTAACCCTTAAAGCCATTGTTGTCATATAGCAACCGAGTGTCTCTAGCCAATTTCAGCTGCACAAGCTCCAAAATAACTAATCAGGCGGTATTTAACTCCTAATAAGACTGTAGAGACATGTCTATAGGTAGCAGTATACAGTAGAGACATGCCTATAGGTAGCAGTATACAGCGCTATGTTTAACTCCTAATAAGACTGTAGAGACATGTCTATAGGTAGCAGTATACAGTAGAGACATGCCTATAGGTAGCAGTATACAGCGCTATGTTTAACTCCTAATAAGACTGTAGAGACATGCCTATAGGTAGCAGTATACAGTGCTATGTTTAACTCCTAATAAGACTGTAGAGACATGCCTATAGGTAGCAGTATACAGCGCTATGTTTAACTCCTAATAAGACTGTAGAGACATGTCTATAGGTAGCAGTATACAGCACTATGTTTAACTCCTAATAAGACTGTAGAGACATGCCTATAGGTAGCAGTATACAGCGCTATGTTTAACTCCTAATAAGACTGTAGAGACATGTCTATAGGTAGCAGTATACAGCACTATGTTTAACTCCTAATAAGACTGTAGAGACATGCCTATAGGTAGCAGTATACAGCGCTATGTTTAACTCCTAATAAGACTGTAGAGACATGTCTATAGGTAGCAGTATACAGCACTATGTTTAACTCCTAATAAGACTGTAGAGACATGCCTATAGGTAGCAGTATACAGCACTATGTTTAACTCCTAATAAGACTGTAGAGACATGCCTATAGGTAGCAGTATACAGCACTATGTTTAACTCCTAATAAGACTGTAGAGACATGTCTATAGGTAGCAGTATACAGCGCTATGTTTAACTCCTAATAAGACTGTGGAGACATGTCTATAGGTAGCAGTATACAGCGCTATGTTTAACTCCTAATAAGACTGTAGAGACATGCCTATAGGTAGCAGTATACAGCACTATGTTTAACTCCTAATAAGACTGTAGAGACATGTCTATAGGTAGCAGTATACAGCGCTATGTTTAACTCCTAATAAGACTGTAGAGACATGTCTATAGGTAGCAGTATACAGCGCTATGTTTAACTCCTAATAAGACTGTAGAGACATGCCTATAGGTAGCAGTATACAGCGCTATGTTTACCTCCTAATAAGACTGTAGAGACATGTCTATAGGTAGCAGTATACAGCGCTATGTTTAACTCCTAATAAGACTGTAGAGACATGCCTATAGGTAGCAGTATACAGCACTATGTTTAACTCCTAATAAGACTGTAGAGACATGCCTATAGGTAGCAGTATACAGCACTATGTTTAACTCCTAATAAGACTGTAGAGACATGCCTATAGGTAGCAGTATACAGCACTATGTTTAACTCCTAATAAGACTGTAGAGACATGTCTATAGGTAGCAGTATACAGCACTATGTTTAACTCCTAATAAGACTGTAGAGACATGCCTATAGGTAGCAGTATACAGCACTATGTTTAACTCCTAATAAGACTGTAGAGACATGCCTATAGGTAGCAGTATACAGCACTATGTTTAACTCCTAATAAGACTGTAGAGACATGCCTATAGGTAGCAGTATACAGCACTATGTTTAACTCCTAATAAGACTGTAGAGACATGTCTATAGGTAGCAGTATACAGCACTATGTTTAACTCCTAATAAGACTGTAGAGACATGTCTATAGGTAGCAGTATACAGCGCTATGTTTAACTCCTAATAAGACTGTAGAGACATGCCTATAGGTAGCAGTATACAGCACTATGTTTAACTCCTAATAAGACTGTAGAGACATGTCTATAGGTAGCAGTATACAGCGCTATGTTTAACTCCTAATAAGACTGTAGAGACATGTCTATAGGTAGCAGTATACAGCACTATGTTTAACTCCTAATAAGACTGTAGAGACATGTCTATAGGTAGCAGTATACAGCGCTATGTTTAACTCCTAATAAGACTGTAGAGACATGCCTATAGGTAGCAGTATACAGCGCTATGTTTAACTCCTAATAAGACTGTAGAGACATGCCTAGAGGTAGCAGTATACAGCGCTATGTTTAACTCCTAATAAGACTGTAGAGACATGCCTATAGGTAGCAGTATACAGCACTATGTTTAACTCCTAATAAGACTGTAGAGACATGCCTATAGGTAGCAGTATACAGCACTATGTTTAACTCCTAATAAGACTGTAGAGACATGTCTATAGGTAGCAGTATACAGCGCTATGTTTAACTCCTAATAAGACTGTAGAGACATGCCTATAGGTAGCAGTATACAGTGCTATGTGTATGACTTTTTCATTTGGTTACAACAACGACAAAAGTGCTTAAAATTGTAGAAAACCACAATGTTTACTACGTGTGATGCAGGACGTAGCCATCTTTGAAAGTGGACTCGGGGTCCTCTGAGTTCAGACGACTTGACGAGTCGTATATATACGACCTCGGGGGGGCGTTCATTTTGCAACTTCCATTTCGTAACTCCAGAAAACAACTTGTAAATCGACTTCGGTGGACAAAAAGAACGCACCATAAGAGCGTGCGCCTAGCAAATCCGCCATTATAATAGCAATCCGCCATGGAACAAGCACGCCTGCTTTTAAAGGGAATGTGAGATAACGCTCTGATTGGTTTATTACATGTTACGCCCAAACCACACCTATGAGTAATGTAGCTACTTCAGACCAACCCATTTTAGATTTGCATCCGGCGCAAGACTCATTTATCCCGCCAGTATCATAGCAACAGCGCCCAAGAGCCGACGTGCGTCTGTGGAGAGAGTGCAAGATAGGCACACCCTATGTGTGCCTAGCTTTATTCACATATTTACGTCTGTATGTGTGTGTGTGTGTGTGTGTGTGTGTGTGTGTGTGTGTGTGTGTGTGTGTGTGTGTGTGTGTGTGTGTGTGTGTGAGAGTGTGTGTGTGTGTGTGTGTGTGTTAGAGAGAGTGCAGTTTGTGTTGTGTGTGTAATATGTATGTGTGCCTAGTTTTATTTGCTCTTACCGCCACCTTGAACAAAGAGGGGAGGGTGTGCTTATTCATGGCCCAAAACTGAATGGAGTTCTGTCCATCACAAACTGAATATGGGGACTGGAACCCGAATCTCTCCCGATGTGAAGAGTCTGGTGAAATTCGACGTTGTGGTGGTTGACGTTGGAAATGTTTGTAGTGCTGACCTTGGAAACTGCCGTTGGTTTCTTCTTTGTGTTAGAAAAATCTAAAAGATCTTTACTGGGTTAGTCGGTTGATACGTCAAACATCTTTGACTGGAGCAAATCACTATTTTTGGAACAAATCAATCCGTCAGTCACCATCCTTCTTTTGCACGTGTCACTCTATGTGCCACATTCAATACCCTGAGAAGAAGAATTTGTGTAACATTTCTGTGTGGCCAGCACAGAAACTTCCACAAATCCTCTCTCTTCCCCCTTTTTGAAACAAAATATTTACAAACTAGGGAGAAAAAAAATCAACAAACCAAAATGAAACATCAATCATCTCACTCTATCAACCCTATGATTTCTCAGAGACATCATCGGAAACACTGGTGTCATGTTTTCTAATTCTGTAATAAGAAATATGTATCTTTACTTCTTCAGATAAGTTTGTAGTCAAATGATCTCATTAAATGAAATGATATCAAGTAGCGACAAATCATTTGAAAACCAAAAGTTTTGAGTAAAAGAAATGAAAAAGAATAAAAAACAAAACTGTGATAGACGATTGGCTATAGTAAGATCAGAATGAAAAAAAAATGCAATGAATTAACCTGTAGTAGAAAATGAATTAACCATCATTAGCCTGTTTATCATTTCAAGTAAAAAAACAATTTTGAGTTAAGAGGCACGATTCCAAATATGCATTTACTAATTTATCCATTGGAACCCCCTAGAATCTTAAATTCATTTTGGTACAATTTTAGCTAAGGTTGAATTGCTTGAAGCATCTCAAATAATTTTTCCATCCTGCTAAATTTATCTCCACCCCCCATTGGGCTCTCTTCACAGGTAGGATGGGGGAGTTGCATTGGTGAGAGTAGGCTTTGATGGCAATCAATTTCATGAGTGTGACTTAAAGAATGTGTGAAAAAGTTCTAACAGCTGCTGTTTGGACTTGCAATGGGCTTATCACACAGGCACAACCCTACTCAAAGCAACTGAAAAGAAAAGAAAAAATAACCGATCAAAATAAAATGCACTTATCTTCAAAAATAAACTGCACTTATCTCAATTGCCTGAAACATTGAGCAACAAGCATTCATTCACAAAAACAGAGTAAATTTACATACATTCAATCTGTCTGCTTGTGTTTAAATGAGGTGTGAAAACCCCCATGCCTCCTGGATAGTTCATTAACACAGGAGACAATTAAAGTTTGTTTGGCGGAAGAATAATTTCAACTTAATGTATTTGGACAGGAAAAATGGATTTAAAGTTAAAGACTAAAACTGTAAGGTATTCTCTAAACATGAAATAGAAGATGTAATCGAAGAAAACAAATTTTAAATATTCAGTGTTTAGCAGGCATTTTTGCCCCCTTTAAGATGGACTGAATGTTCAAATGCTGGCTGCTCATTCATAGCCTCGTGAGACCGTCCTGATCTGGAGAGCTCCAGTTTTCCACTCGCAGATTAGTCTGGCATCTTGATGTGGCAGGGAGTGGGATATTTCAACATGAATTATAAATATATACTGGGAGGGAAAACTAAAGACAACTAAGTGGGGGGAAATTAGGGACCGACAACACCCCCTGGGGACTTGCACCCTAGGATATGAAAACCAAATTTTATTAAGGACACAGGTTCAAAACTGATGAGGCAGAGACAGTAGATAAAACAGCACAAATGTTTTTATTAACAAAAAATGATTTAAAAGACAACTGTGACAATACTAAAGAAACTCAATGAAATACATATAATAAACTCAAAACGGTGGGCTGGGGCTTCAGTGGGGGCAGACTACGGGTAAGGAGACCCCGTCTCCCTAGTCTGGGAGGCAACACTACAAACACTACAACAAAACCATGCACAAAGAGTCCCAGTGCCTACTTGCATGCAGTGGGAGCGAGGTTCCAAGCCGGTGCCTAGCCACCCACGCAAGGGAACAAAAGAAGAACACTCCTGAAACAAAGAATAAAAAATTAACAAAAACCAACAACCCCAATCAGCAACTAAACAATCTTAAAACATATACTCAAACAAAATAACAGAAATATATTCAAAGTAAACAAACTTAATAAAGAAACTAAAGAAAAGGCAAACTTAACAAAAACAAAGTAAAGCAGGACAGGTGAACCTAAAACACAAAAGGCACATGTTAGTTGGAGGGACAACTTTAAATCATCAACAAAGAATACAAATGGGTCACCCTACTGACCACCTTCAGCAGGCAACCACCACCAGGGACCAGCAAAAGGCTAAACTGAGCCAGCTGAGGGCTTTTATACTGCACCTGGGCAGGGGGAGGAGCTAAGGGAGGAGTTTTACTGGACTACAACACCTCACTGTGGTTCACTACATTGAGATAGGGAAAATTTGGAGCCGTTCTCCAAACGATCGACCAATCAGCGTTGGTTTTGAGGCGAGTTTAGGTGGTGATAGACAGATGGTTTATCCAATCAGCTAACCAGGATTTTCAGACAGCAGTAGCCCTAATTCTGTTAGCCGCTCGCTAATGCTTTTTCCTCTTGGATCCTTCTTTTGGAATATGGACCAGGAACCTGAAATGGTGCCTTTTATTCCTAAATTATCGTTACACAAACGGCAAATATCATTTACCAACATGTTGCTTGCTTGCTGAGCTAATGAGCTATGCTTTGCTTGCAGCAGCAGGGGCTTGTGGTTGTATTTTCATACGCTTCGTTGATCTGATTGGTTAATTTGGCCAGTCTATCACCAACATAGGTGGTGCAAATGCGAAGCAATCCATCTGGCGGAGTCAGGTTAGCTCATTCATTCAAAACGTTCCACATCTTTACACTTTCAGGGTCGGTGCTCAACTCTTCAAAGACACTCATACCAATTAACCAATTTCCACTTCTTCAACCATTCAAACCATTTGTCACTGCTTCACCCTTTTCCACAAAGATCAAGCCAGCCTTTCAACACACTGTACAGTATTCATACCTCTTCAGAAATTGCATTCTCTAGTTCTACCAGATGGAGCCACTGTTCTTTCTATTCACACAGGGACAGGCAATTTTTCTCTCCACTATGCAATGACAAAATGTGATTAATACCAAATATTTCCCAGCCCCTTTGCCACAGAGTAAAACTCAAAGTCAAAAGCTTCTACCGTTTTCAGGCGGACACATAAGTCATGAATGTTTTCTTTCAAACAAAACTTTCTGATGAGTTTTTTCAGTTTAAGAAACCTCTCCACAATTTCCCAGTCACTACAGAATAGGCGCCAATGAATGCTTTATCCTGTTTAAAACCATACTGCTGAACTTGCTCGCTCCCAATTCAACAAAACCAATCTTATTTAACAATTAATTCTTATTTAAACAACAATGCTGAGCTGCATGCTCTCAATTCAAAACAAGCAATCTAATTTATACAATGAGTTATTTACAGTCACAACCAACACTGCTGGAGTCACCTTCCACAAACTCCCAATTTCAACACAATCTTATTTACACTACAGTTTATCACAAACCACGCTCCGTGAGTCGACTTTTTTTTTTTCACGAACTCATGCTGTTTTGTTATAAATCAGCTGTTAAAAGTAAGAAGTTAATTTGCCTCAAGTCTTATGAGTTCTCTATTTACGTTGCTGTCACTTTAAGACTCTCAGCTGGTAACCGCTATGTCGCGTGAGCGGTAGTTAGGAAGTAAACGAACGCTACAAACTAACGGTTCAGTGATTCATGGTTGTAGTGTAGCAAGCCAACTACAGCTACATTTGCCTACATTTATGCCTAGAGTAGCATCGTTGGTATGTATTCATTCACTGTTTTTTAAATAATTACATAGGTTCATAGATCATTAGTTTGATGTCAGCTTTATTTTGTGTTAAGTCTATATTACAAATGTCCGTGATCGCTGGCTTTGGTGCTGTGACTAGCGTTGCATGGTTGCTAGGCAACTATAAGTCACAGGACAGGCTACACTCGTATGAATAAACGTAATATTGTTTACATGTAAAAATATCTTTGTACAGCATAATCACTATCAATTTAATAGTTATGAATTATATTGTGTAACGGTAGAAAGGAAATATTTGAATTGATTAAATTACATTCTGAACAGAGGCTATATAGTATGTTAAAAGCTAGCATAGAATTGATTAGTCTGTTTTTGTACGTTACAGTTTCACACTTTCCTTGAAACGTCAATAAACCTGTGGACGTGGGAACGACTGTCTTCTTCAGAGTCTTGATGTTAGGAGAGAGTTTAGCTGGCTGTCAGTGTATAGAGCAATACCGAAGACGGCACACATGCATTTAAAATGTATACATGTTTAACCTGGTCGGCTCTTTCACGAACTTTCTAATGTGCACGTGGCTCAAACACTTATTCACGGGTCTCTCATCCCGGTTAGCTTCTTCACTGACTTAATTCGCACCATAAATAATACCATGGACCTTTTACAGGCTTTCAAGCTTCACACAACCATATAAATCACACACAATTGCTTTTCACATATCATTTTCAACATAGTTTTCAATTGGTTATTACTTTTAAATTACTTTTCAGATTTTAAAAGGCTTACAAGTGATGCTTGCTGAATCTCTCACACCTAATATTTCCTACATAAACCTATGCCAGGTTATGATGAAACAGGTCTGGCTTACCTTTTAATTTTTTTTGGGCCCTGTGTCTCGGGCTTTAGACAGCGCTCTCCACCACCATAATCATCAAAAACACTAAATCAGGGAATATGTTTTGGAAGAATCCTGTTCCTCCCTCCAGTAGAGTTCAACCCAATTGAAGAATGTATGACAAGGAGCACTGAAGCTGTTCTGGTGGAATAACACTTTACTAACACATTTTATGTTGTTTTTTAGTTCATTTGTCACCCATGTGTGGTTTTAGGAAGTATAGTGTATAGCACTGGGAGGTGGTAGCACTGGTGTTACTCTGGCAAGGCAATGCAACTTTATTAGTATAGCAGTTTTCATATACAGAGCAATTCATAGTGCTTTGCATTAGACACCAGGACTGAAACAACAAAATATAAATGACAGAACAACAAGCCTGACAAAGGGAACAAATGAACAGTGGAGAAAATAAAATAGTAGTAGAGGTCAAATTTCTAGTGCATATCTGAAACAGCCAAACGTTGAGTTAAAAACATAATGGAGAAAGATTATGTTAGGGAAAATGGGTTGTGCAGACAGGGTACAGCAGTCCAAGTAAAAAAGATCATCATAACACATCAGAACAAACTCTCAAACAGACCTCAGTACAAGACAGCAGACCGAAATGGGACATCACACGGCCATGAAAAGTGCCCCTCCCCCTTTCCCCCCACTGCTCCAACAGAAGCCTGAAGTGCTCTAATTCTAATAGATTAGGTAAACCCTTGATTCCAATTTTATTCAACAATCCCTGCAGGTGCAAATATATCTCTGTAGCTCTTGGTTCTACCCTTCTACTGCCTGGCAATTCTTTCTTTTTTAAAGATAATTTTTTGGGCTTTTCCGCCTTTAATTTTGACAGGACAGCTAGGTGAGCAAGGGGGAAGACATGCAGGAAATCATGACAGGTCGGATTTGAACCATGGACCTCTGCGTAGAGGCATAAACCTCTCAGTATATGTGCGCCTGCTCTAACAAGTGGTCCAACCCGGCCACGCCTGCCTGGCAATTCTTACTAAAGTTTTATCAAGAGTCAATGGCCCTCATTTATCAACTTAACGTAGAAATCAGCGATGATATGAGCGCAGAAATCATCTTACGACAGGCTTCACGTGTGATCCATGAAATGTTGGTATCCCACCAATCAGAGCGTAAGAATGGTCGTACATTGATAAATGCAGCGGCTGGAAACGATCGTCATTTAAATTTCACACCCCAATATATTCTGGGTTTTGAGGCCTCGCCCCTACAATTTACGACATGGTGAGATGCAGTGTTGTATAAAGTACTAGAAAGCAATACTTGAGTAAAAGTACAAGTATCGTACTAGAAAAAGACTTTGGTAGAAGTGAAAGTTACCTTTTAGAATATTACTTAAGTAAAAGTCTTAAAGTATCTGATATATACTGTACTTAAGTATCAAAAGTAATTTTCTGATATTTAATGTACTTAAGTATCAAAAGTAAAAGTAAAAGTTGTTTTTTTTAAAAAGCAAGCGGTTAGAACTTTTATTGTGGCTTTCTTATAGTAAAGCATAAAGCATATTCAGGGACTTTTCAGGCACAATTCTCTTAAGTTCAAAGAACAAACAGCATATGTTTAGAGCTGACATCAATGTACAGAAACATTTCTTGCAACACGGGTGTATGACGTTATCTTCACCACTACCCTGTTCACCGAGTTCACCACTATTGTCGGGGTGGTCGCAGGGCTCAACATAAAAAAAAATCCCCACTGGCCCCCAGGGGCCAGTAGATCAGAGTTTTGCTGGCCCCTTCTACATTTTTACTGGCCCTGAAAGAAATATCATAGGTGTGATTGGAAAAGGACAAAAAAAGCAGGAAAAAAAGCTAGCCACTGCCACTGGATGTTGTGCCATTAGCAGCAAAGCTAGACCAGGGGTCATCAACTACATTCAAATAAAGAAAATAAAAAATATACCTAATACGCATCATCTTGTCATCTTGATATTTTCACTTTCTTACTAAATTAATGCTATATTTTTTTACATTAGTAAGCAAACATGGAAAATCCATAATGATAACTAGATAGGCTACTTAACTAGAACATGATCTCAGATTAGTCCTGTATTCCTAATTTGAAATAAGACGATTCTGTTGCTAAATAATACAACTGGCAACATCGTCAACAATGAAGAACGCGTCATTCACGTGCATATTAAGTAGCCACGTGTATTTGTTTTGGTCTTGAAATACCTCCATAGGTTTACCGCTCCAGCAAGAGGATGGCTCGTTTAGAAATCAGCTACGTTTACAATAGTTTGTCCAAAGTTCAAGATTGGTTGCAAATTAAGACAAACAGTTAGACTACAAACTACATCTTTCATTTTAGCTTGTTTGTAAAGTCGCTGTTTGCAGAGTAGAGCTGTGTTTGCACAGCGCGGTGGACGAGAGTGGACAGCGCAGACAGATCAGACTGAGATATGGGTTTCTACGTGTTGCTGCCTTTAGAACAAGTACGTGGGTTATTGATAAGTATTGACTCTTTAATCATGGAGGTTCTATTGTAGGCTACCTACTTACAGTAACGAGTGTAGCGTTAGTTCATCTGCGCCATAGCCGGTAAATAATCCTCGGTAAGGTTTCCAGTCAGTAGGCTACATGTGCTGCGTGAAGTAACGCACACACCAGTGACTGTGGCTGCAACCAGCCCGACATACGTATTTACTGGCCCCGGGCGGGCCATCGGGCCATTGCTTATGTCGAGCCTGGTGGTCTACGATAACGGGAGGTCCTCCAGTAGGTGCTCCAGTAGGTGCTCATGCTTCCATGGCGGTTTGCAACAAACAAGCGCTGAAATAGAGCGCGCGGTGTGCGGAGCGTGCGTAATGCAATCTAGGAGCAGTGATTCGCCAAACCTCCCTTATTGCAGTTGCACACATTCCTTCTAATTTTATTTTTTAGTAACGAGTAACGAAGATGCTTAGTGGAAATATAACGGAGTAAAAGTATACATTTTATCTAGGAAATGTAGTGGAGTAAAAGTGAAAGTTGACATAAATTTAAATAGCGAAGTAAAGTACAGATACGTGAAATTTCTACTTAAGTACAGTAACGAAGTATTTGTACTCCGTTACATTACAACACTGGTGAGATGTAATCCGGCTGAGAAGCGGCACTTTTCAGAGGTGGAGAATGAAACCCTGATATCTCAGGTTCATTTGTACTAACGTGTGTACTATTTTTTTCTTTTAAAGATTATTTTTTGGGGGCATTTTCGACCTTTATTTGTACAGGACAGCTGAAGACATGAAAGGGGAGAGAGAAGGGGGAATGACATGCAGCAAAGGGCTGCAGGTCGGAGTCGAACCCGGGCCCGCTGGATCGAGCAGCAAACCGCAAAGTTGGTAGAGCACCTGCTCTACCAACTTTCCCCTTTTAAGATTCTTTTTTGGGCATTTTTGCCTTTAATGGATGGGACAGTTGCAGAAAAGTGGCGAGAGAGGGGAAGACATGCAGCAAAGGGCCACAGGTCGGATTCAAACCCTGGGCCACTGCGGTAAGGATGGAGCCTTGGTACATGGGGCACATGCTCTACCAGGTGAGCTACCAGGGCGCCCCATCCCAATATACTTATATTTTCAACACACTCCACAGGCTGGCCTTTGATTATTGTAGGATCATGGGTATCATTTGTTTTGGATATGTTTAGCTCTAAAAAAGAATCATCAAACCAACTGATAAAATCATTAACAACTGGGCTCATCGTTGTTAAGCAGACTCACAACAACTGTGCCGTTACATATTGCCTGTTGTTATCTTTACTTTGGCTACTTTTTGTCTGTTTACAGGATAAAAGTTCATTCAGGATGAGAGGACACAGCCCTGGGGGGGAGCCATAGGAGCATAGCGACTCAGATTAACTTTCACTCTCTGTGATCTTCCCGCTAAGAAAAGACGTGTTTGTTTGATTTCTGAGGAGGAAGAAGAGGCTTGGTCCAAATGAAGATTAAACAAAAGATTTAATAAAGCAGAATGCTGAAAATGACAGGACAAAACAATAAGACACTAAAACACTGAAAACACTGCCAGCAGCGGACTGCAAAACATGCCTCCCCTTTGGTAGTCACATTTTACAGCCCTTAAAGGTCCCATGACATGGGGCTCTTTGGATGCTTTTATATAGGCCTCAGTGGTCCCCTAATACTGTATCTGAAGTCTCTTTTATATAGACCTTAGTGGTCCCCTAATACTGTATCTGAAGTCTCTTTTATATAGACCTTAGTGGTCCCCTAATACTGTATCTGAAGTCTCTTTTATATAGGCCTTAGTGGTCCCCTAATACTGTATCTGAAGTCTCTTTTATATAGGCCTTAGTGGTCTCCTAATACTGTATCTGAAGTCTCTTTCCCAAAATTCAGCCTTGGTGCAGAATTACAGCCACTAGAGCCAGTCCCACAATGAGCTTTCCTTAGGATGTGCCATTTCTGTGTCTGTAGCTATTGAGGAGGAGAGGGGGGGGCAAGGTGGAGGGTGGGGGTGTGGCCTTGACCAACTGCCACTTTGCTCGTTTGAAAGCTATGATGTCTCTCTCTCTCATGGGTGGGCCAAATTTTCTGGGCAGGCAAAGCAGAGAAAGGGGAGGTAACCTTTCTCCTTATGACCTCATAAGGAGAAGACTCCTGATTGGTCCATCTGAGCTTTCATTTTCTGAAAAGCAGAGCAGGATACCCAGGGCTCGGTTTACGCCTATCACCATTTCTAGCCACTGGGGGACCATAGGCAGGCTGGGGGAACTCATATTAATGTTAAAAAACCTCATAAAGTGAAAGTTTCATGCCATGGGACCTTTAATCTTTGTAAGTTTCAAAATTATATTTCCCTGCACCTGGGGGCGATTCTATTCCCATTGGCCCATCGTTGGCATGGTGATGTGTTGGATGCATCTCATTGGCTTTCCTGATTGCCTTAGGTGAGATGCCCACACAGCTAACACACACTTTGGGGTTCCTGCCGGTCACAGATCAAAGAATATCATGTGAGGGTCAATTCTAAACATTTCTCATTGTTCTAATCAATTCTCAACACAGCAGGGGATGGTTTTAAGCCGGAGCCAAAAGTTTGCTTCCTGTTGTGGGACAAAAGTTTTGTCTATATGTTAATTGACAGACATGACCTAATAATTCCATAGAAAGTTGGGAAGGTTTGAGGCAGACAAATGCTGATTAAGTCTGGTGTGATGCAATCGGTATTGATTCAGTGTTTTTTTTCCTAGCTGCAGTGTTCATTTAACTAAAAGTATATTTTTTATCAGACATCACCAATGGTTTAAATTTTTTTAACTTCAACATTTGCCTGGTCAGATGTGTAATCCTTACAACCAAACTTTATTATTTTCGCTGCAGAGGGATCCATGACGTTAAGTTACTAGCCGTAGCCAGTCTCATTTACTGCAGGTCTGCCGCCGCACGCCGCGTCATCATATCAACGGGTTCCCGCGCATGCAACAGCACTAAAATCACAAAGTTAATTACTCCTCAATATCAGAGTGGAAAAAATATATATTTATTAAACAGAAAGTCAAGTAATTTCAAGTAATTTCAAGTCATTTGACTCAAGTCTAAGTCAAGTCTCAAGTCATGAATATCAAGTCAAAGTCAACTACTCGAGTCTAACTTGAGTCAAGTCATGTGACTCGAGTCTAGGGTTGAGCATTGTTTGGATTTTAACAATTCTGATTCCAATTCTGATTCCAATTCTGATTCCAATTCTGATTCTTTGTCTCGATTCCAGTTCTTATCGATTCTTGATTCTGGTTCTTTGAGTGGTGGAGTTGAAAAACGGGTCACATGCTTATTTCACAAATAAGAGGAAAGTTTTATTTTGAATCAATGGTGGTTTGCAGTTTTACCAGGCGTAAAACAAAGCCAGACTAGAGAGCCGCTTACTGAGCTCCATGGCTGCAACACAACAAGTGTCTGGCTGCTATGGAAACCAAAACGTACACATGTTAAATTTGGAACCGATGATCGGATTTTCATCCCCATGTTGGAGTTCACTGACCAGATGAAGCAGCTGGTAAATGCTGGAACCAAGTATGCCCCCCTTCCTTCTCCCATCGTAAAACGCCAGGCACCTATCCCTCCTCAAGGATGGCAGTTAACTGTTTCTCCCCAAACTGATAAGGATGCTTGTGTGCAAAATGCAGTAAGCATTAACTGATATGGGCCGGGTCCAGGCTGCACGACTAGTAGCACTCATGACTCTTTCCAAGACAAGCCTGGGCCCTGCTTATTAGATTTTTCCACAATTTATGTTGTGATAGGTAATAGAAAAAGAATGGTGAATAAGCATGTAACTGCAAACTTTGCAAATTTAGCATCCATTCCTCGTCAGCCACAGTCTGTCCCAAAAAATGAAAACACACTAACACTGAAACCTGGTTGGACCATAATAACAGTGCTGCTGTTCTCATTGAGTCAGCCCCCCCTAACTTCAGTTTTATGAGTTAGAATAGAGTGAATAAGAAAGGAGGTGGAGTCGCCATTTTGTTTAATGACTCATTCCGATGTACGCAATTATCTTATGGAAATGTTGCTTCTTTTGAATATGTGGCTCTTCAGCTAAGATCCTCCCCTCAAGCTATACTTCTAAATATCTACAGGCCACGTAAATACTGTGCAAACTTCTTTGATGATTTTAATGAACTGCTGTCTATAATCTGTATTAACTTTGACCGTGTAATTATTGCTGGTGATTTTAACATTCATGTTGACAACCCCCAGGACCGAGGGACCAAAGAACTGTGTTGTGTTTTTGAGAGCTATGGACTGACTCAGCATGTTACACAGCCCACGCACAATAAGGGGCACACTCTGGACTTGATTATCTCCAAGGGTCTAAACATTTCCAAGGTTGTGGTGACTGATGTTGCTCTCTCTGATCATTCCTGTGTTTTCTTTAACGGCACTATCTCTGTGCCCAAAAGTGTTCAAACAAAGTTAATCAGAAAACGGTATATCACTGAAAACACCAGTGAATCATTCATTCAGCTTTTCTCCTCTACACCCACCCTCACTGGGGCCTCAGTCACTGAGCTTGTAGATAATTTCAACTGTAAAATTACGAATGTTATTGATGCTATTGCTCCCACTAAGGTCAAAGCTGTCTCTGGTAAGAAAAGATCTCCATGGAGAAATTTTATAGTTGTGAGAACAGAAAAAAGAGAGTGTCGAAAAGCTGAACGCAGTTGGCAAAAATCTAATCTCCAGATCCATTATAACACTTATAAAGAGAGACTTCGCATTTATAATCTGGAACTAAGAAAGTCAAGACGGTCCTTTTTCTCTGACATTATTGCCAGAAACAATAATAATTCACGTGCTTTGTTTGCTACTGTTGATAGATTAACAAACCCTCCAGTACCGGTAGCGAACTGTTGTCTACCAAGGCTTGCAATGACTTTGCCTCCTTCTTCACAGACAAAATTCAGAAAATTAGACAAACAGTCAGTGCTTCCATATCAAGTACAGGATATGTGTTGTCACACTGTGCACGCAAAACAAATTCCAACATGACACAATTTCAGACGATCAACCATAAAAACCTGGAGGACATTATACAACATCTGAAAACCTCCTCCTGTTGCCTTGATATTCTACCAACGGGTGTTTTCAAAAATGTTTCGAAGTGTTTGGCTTCTGATCTTCTACAGATTGTAAACACGTCTCTGCTCTCAGGTATCTTCCCACAGGCCCTGAAAACTGCAGTCATCAAGCCACTCCTAAAAAAGAACAATCTAGACACGACACTAATGAGCAACTATAGGCCGATATCAAACCTTCCATTTTTAAGTAAAATCATAGAAAAAGTGTTTTTTCAACAACTCAACTTTTTCTTATCGCTAAACAACAGTTTTGATGCCTTCCAGTCAGGTTTTCGACCACACCACAGCACTGAGACGGCTCTTGTTAAAGTCTTTAATGACATCCACTTAAACACAGATAGTGGCAAAATTTCAGTCTTAGTATTACTTGATCTCAGTGCTGCATTTGATACGGTAGACCATGACATATTACTTGACCGATTGGAAAACTGGGTTGGTCTTTCTGGCTCAGTACTAAAGTGGTTTGAATCCTATTTAAAGAATAGGGACTACTTTGTGTCTATAGGTAATTATACATCTGAGCATACAAATATGACGTGCGGAGTTCCCCAAGGCTCAGTTCTGGGGCCTCTTCTGTTCAACATCTACATGCTTCCACTGGCTCAGATTATGGAAAACAACAAAATAAATTACCATAGTTATGAGGTTGACACACAAATTTACATAACCTTATCGCCAGGGAACTATAGCCCAATACAACAATTAAATATGTGCATTCAACAGATTAATGATTGGATGTGCCAGAACCAGGCGCGGATTAATGCACAGGCTTACTAGGCTGCAGCCTAGGGGCCCCACGTGTGCAGGGGCCCCAGATTGTCCAGACAATTTATTATTATTATTATCATTATTATTTTTTTTTCGGCCCATAAAAGTGTTAGGCCTAGATCGGCGGCCCATTGTATTTTCAATTGACTCTGGGCTGACCAAAAAACACTTTAGTCAAAAATAACACATAGACTATTTTTTTCCATACACCCCCTACTTTCACATTGAAATGGACTAGTCCATAACGGTGCGCGGCGCGAAAGATAAACACACAGTGACAGGAGAGCTGGGAGTACACAAACAGAGACGAAGCAAGACGAGTCTAAGCGCGAAATTAAACTAAGTTACCCAAGCGGCTCAAATAAAAGAAAAAAGTCCCGATAAGTATTTGGCAACGCTGCCAAAGATGACAAACGTTTTTACGACTACTGTTGGGGATACAGATATGATGAACAACAGTCCAAAGCGATGAACATGCCGCTACAGCAGCAGCTAGCTGTGGAGTGGCGCTAGGTGAGGATAACGTTAACCAAGACAATGCAGAGGACGTCATATAATACAAACTTAAACAGCACCCTCTTTGGGATTTCTGCCTGCATCCAGTTTCGGGTGGGCATCTGCCAGGCTAGAATAGTGATAGAGATCATGGAGAAGAAACGCAAAGGAGGTGCAGAGAAGCTGCGTGAGAAAAAGAAGCGCTGCCAAATGTGCCAAATGGACAGACATGTTTTGGGCAGTAGCAGGACCTTCATCAGCTCCCGTGGCCGATGATAGCCGTGCTGGTGTCGGCTACAGTGACATGCACAGTGAGGAGGAGACTCAGGAGGAGAGGGACAGACATGAGGGAGTGAGACTACAACCTGCGGTAAACACAACTCCCCTTAAAACACTTAACCCCTTGATAAAACTGAGTGGTGGACAAACTGTTGATGATAACACTACAACAATAAAAGAAATAGGCATGCTATACTGTATCACTGCATTATTTTGGCTAAAGTGCGCGGGTATCTGAGTCTTGACTGATAATTTTCTCACCGTTTTATTATTATTAGACTATATTAGCCTGCCTTTCATTCAACAAAGTAGCCTACATTTTAATAAAAAGCAAAACACCACCTTAAGGTTCATCAAACCTTAAAGGAACACGCCGACTTATTGGGAATTTAGCTTATTCACCGTAACCCCCAGAGTTAGACAAGTGGATACATACCCTTCTCATCTCTGTGCGTGCTGTAACGCTGCCTGACGGTTCCAGCATTAGCTTAGCCTAGCACAGATCCTGCAGGTAACTGGTTCCAACTAGCCTGCTGCTCCAAATTGTGACAAAAGTGACAAAATAACGCCAACATGTTCCTATTTACATGTTGTCATTTGTAGAGTCACAGCGTGTACAAAAAACAACGTAACATGAGACACAGCCGTCTTCTAACAGCAAACAAACCGGGAACTATATTCTCAGACAGGCTTGCTGCGAGCATATCACTCCGCCCAAGTACTATATTCTTCCGCCTGAGAATATAGTTCCCGGCTTGTTTACTGTTAGAAGACGGCTGTGTCTCATGTTACGTTGTTTTTTGTACACGCTGTGACTCTATAAATCACAACATGTAAATAGGAACATGTTGGTGTTATTTTGTCACTTATTCAGAGCAGTAGGAATTGCTGGAACCAGTTACCTGCAGGATCTGTGCTGGCCTGATGCTGCTGGAGCCGTCAGACAGCATTACAGCACGCACGGAGATGAGAAGGGTATGTATCGACATTCCTTACTCTGGGGGTTACGGTGAATAAGCTAAATTCCCAATAAGTCGGCGTGTTCCTTTAAGCTTGTGCATTTGTGTCCTTAAAGTAGCCTAGATAAACGTTGCACATCATGCAAACTTTCTTAACGAGAATTGTAGCTTTTCTATCTGTACTGGCAGACAAAAACTCATGATAGACCTCTTCAAATTAAAGCACAGGGCCTCTTCAGTCGTGAAATGATAAATATATATACCGTATATGTGTATGGCTTGTTTTATGATTCATGAGGAGTATACCGTTTTATTATATTAATAAATGGCACTTTTTTGTATTTAATGTGTCAACTCTCACTGATTCTTGCTTACCCCTTACATGGCGTTAGTAGTTTTAAGTAGTAGGAGTTGCTATACATATTCAGGGGAGCGCATTTGAGTCCAAATGTTGAGGTACTTGTACTTTACATCTGTTACAGCTTTAGTTACGAGTTACTTTACACATTAAGATTTCTGTACACAAAACACATGTAGTTTATAAATCTGATATTTGATTCTAAAGTAAACTAGCCAACAATATAACGGCTACAAGTCCAGCTGAGATGATGAGACCATTAAACACTAGTTGATTGACAGTACTGTTTGGTTTGTTTAAAGAATATGAGGATTTTTAGACATTCAGTACTTTCACTTTAACTATTTCAAGTACATTTTCCTGATGATACTTACATACTTTTACTTAAGTAACATTTTCAATGCAGGACATTATGGTATTAGTACTTTTACTGAAGTAAAAGATCTGAATATTTCTTCCACCACTGGTAGTGATGTTGTGATTTTGTTCTGCACTGATGCAGATGCTGTAGCCTACCTGTTGGTTTCTAAAGATAAAAGTGATTACCAGCTTGCTGTTGAACTGTGACTCCAGGGAACTCTGCTGCTTTGCTGTTTAGTAGGGCTGGACCCGAATATTCGAATATTCGTTCGGTGGGTTGGTATTCGATTTTAAAATTTGACATTCAAATATTCGTTTTTTATTTTTTTTATTTTGGTTTATGTATTTTCTTTATATTTTAAAGATTTAATGCTTTAAAGTTATAAAACGCTCATGAGTGGAAGTTTTATCGAGCGTTACAGCGATGCCCCAGTCACAAAGCGTCCCGTTGACGGGACAGTTATCCTTGAGAGATTAAAAGTTTATTAATTCTGAACGCGTCTGGCCTGTCTGTCTACATTGCACCAAATACGACACTGCACTCCCTTGTGAAGTCGTTTGGATGAAATAATCAAAATGCAAACAGACAGACAGACACATAGAGATTCCTGCCTTTATTAGAGATAATAATATGTTCAGCCCCCTCTCTCCGAAGCTTCAAATATTCAATGCTCATTACTACCGAAGCTTCGAAGCTCAAAAAATGGTATTCGGACCAGCCCTACTGTTTAGTTACATTTCCATTGTAATTGTTTTTGTGCTGTGGTGGCAGAGGATAATATCTGGTATTCTTTCCACTTACATCTCTGTTAGTTTTATGATGTAGTTTTCTCATTTTACCTATGTGGTGTGGTGGTAATTGGTGCGTGTGTGTGTCTAAATACATTTTTCTAGTAAAGCGCAATGATTAAGGGGGGGCCTCACACAAAGAGCAGCCTAGGGGCCCCTGACCACCTTAATCCGCCCCTGGCCAGAACTTTCTTAAATTAAATGAAGAAAAAACGGAGGTGGTCGTTTTTGGAGCAAAAGAGGAACGACTGAAAGTCAATGCTCAGCTTCAAACGACAATGTTAAAAACAACAGACAAAGCCAGAAATCTTGGTGTAGTCATGGACTCAGACCTGAATTTTAAAAGCCACATTAACATAATTAAAAAATCGGCCTATTATCACCTTAAAAATATATCAAGGGTTAAAGGACTTATGTCTCAGCAGGATCTGGGAAAACTTGTCCATGCTTTTATCTTCAGTAGACTTGACTACTGCAACGGTGTCTTTACAGGTCTCCCTAAAAAATCAATCAGACAGCTGCAGCTGATTCAGAACACTGCTGCTCGAGTCCTCACTAAGACCAAGAAAGTGGATCACATCACTCCAGTACTGAAGTCTCTACACTGGCTTCCAGTGCCTCAAAGAATTGATTTCAAAATACTTTTACTGGTTTATAAATCACTAAACGGTTTAGGGCCAAAATACATTTCTGATCTGCTACTACATTATGACCCAACCAGACCTCTCAGGTGGTCTGGGACAGGTCTACTTGTTGTCCCCAGAGCCAGAACTAAACAGGGGGAAGCAGTTTTTATGCTCCACATATTTGGAACAAACTCCCAGAAACCTGTAGGTCCGCTGCAACTCTCAGTTCTTTTAAATCTAAGCTAAAGACCTATCTTTTTGATGTTGCTTTTCTTTAAATAATCTATTTTATTAACTTTAATTTCTTATACTGCACTGTAACTTTTATTCTTATACTGCACTATTCTTGTCTTTTAATGTTTTTAATTTGTTTATTAATGTTTTTAAATTGTTTTTAATTGTCTTCTAACTGCTCTTTAATGTTTTATGTAAAGCACTTTGAATTGCCCTGTTGCTGAAATGTGCTATACAAATAAAGCTGCCTTGCCTTGCCTTGCCTTTAAACCAAATCCTCCAAACGATTCCAATAAAGAAACGATTCCGATGGAATCGTAATTTTTGGAACGATTCCAAGTAGGAATCGGTTCTCGATGCCCAACCCTACTCGAGTCACCCATATCTGGCGTTTGGGCCAGATATGGGTAGGGGCAAGAGACTTAGGGCCTGTCCCAATACCTCCCCTTCCCCTAGATTTTTGCCCTAACCCTCCAACTAGCATATTATTATGGATACTTGTATCATGATCATAAGTGGGATAGTTATGTAAATGTAAACACACTCATCAGATCATATTGACCATTCAAAAATCTGTCTTGTTCTCTCTTGTTAATTTACAATTCATTAAAAGCTGCAACTGGTGTCTTATATTTAAGGGACTGTGGAGCAGACCTTTGGCCTCATCATTTTCAGGGTTGAAAATGAGGAGAAGTTTACCAAAAATAAATTTACCTCCAAACTGCTATGGGAGTGAGTGACCAGATTGTACTATTCAATAACTGATAACAATATCAATGTCTGATAATGCTCTAGCCCCCAGCTACAATGCATTTCGACACAGCTATTCACAGCAGTAGTGGCAGCAAAAACCTGTCCTTAGTAGCGTCCAGAGGAGTGTCCCGGGACAGTCAGACGCTGTCCTGTAACTCCTGTAATGTGTCTGACTGTCCCCGGACACTCCTCAGGACACTACTAACAGGACAGGACAGTTTTTGCTGCCACTGCTTCTCGCTATTCATCATATTTGTATGTTTATAGGAAAGCAGTGAAAGACCTGGGCCTGGAAGGAAAAATTACAGGAGAGAAGGCAAGCAAGAAGTGGGAGAATCTGAAGAAGCGGTACAAGGTAATTCTTTGGATAGAGATCTGTTTCATGTCTTCATCACCTACATATAACTTTAAATTATATTTAAAAAAATGTTGCTCCCTCTCTCTCTCTCATGTGTGTGTGCGTGCATGTGTGGTTGCCATTGTAGGACCTGAAACAACCGAAGACGGGCTCAGGTACAGACAGTGGCAAACAAACTGTATCCAACTGGCGATGATACTATGAGGCGATGCATGCCATTTTGGGGGGAAGGCCAGCGATAGATCCTCCGGTGATTGTGGCCTCTTTCAAGCCGGCAGAGGACCCCACAACATTGTTAATGGTAAGTTGATAGGAGTAGGAACTATCACATTTTCAAAAATATCCTATAACTGGTGCAATACTGATGCACATAATCCCCCCCACCCAGGCCATTATCACACCCCAACACGAACCTGAACCCCCCCAAGGAAGACATCTCTGTCTCTGCGTCTCAGCCTGGATCTACTCTTCCTCCCACCACCCCAGTTCATCCCACTACATCAACCACTACTCGTCCCTTGACCACTCCAGCTACTCCAGCCACCACAACCCCATCATCTCCCAGAAAGAGGAAGAGAGGCAGTAATCAATTCAATTTCAATTCAATTTTATTTATAAAATCATAACAAGAGTTATCTCGAGACAATTTACAGATAGAGTAGGTCTAGACCACACTCTATAATAAAAAAAGACCCAACAATTCTAGTAATTCCCCCAAGAGCAAGCCTAGTGCGATGGTGCGACAGTGGCGAGGAAAAACTCCCTTCTAGGAAGAAACCTCGACAGACCCAGGCTCTTAGTAGGCGGTGTCTGATGGTGCCGGTTGGGGATGTGATGAACAGTGGCAATAACAGTCACAATAAGGATAATGGAGCAGTGACTAAAAATGATAGTCGTAGTAGTTCATGTCATAGCAGGGCACTGCAGGGCGTTACAGGATGTAGCGTGGCACACCAGAGCATAGCTGGACGTAGCAGGACGCAGCAGGACACCGCAGAGCATAGCGGGGTGTACTGAAGCAGGACCACGGCGACACGGCTGGGAAAAACAAACATAAGGTCTTTAACCCGGAGAGGTTTTTAACCCTATTCGAAAAATAGTTCTGTTGTGGTTCTTTTGTGTTTAGGTGTTAAAATGTTCAATATTGAATGTGCAATATTTTTATTTATTTATAAATCCTCAGGTAAGGGTTCAGCACTGTTTTTATTATAATTGTTTGTTTTTTTATATTGAAGTGTTCATTATTTCATCAGTGCAGTTTTTCAATAAACCTCTTCAGGGGTTAAAGAAAATCTGAGTGTTAGGTTTTTGACCAATCATCATACCAATACACAAATTGCATGTCTAGATCATTATAAAAGAAACCATCACCAACATGTTGTCAAAATAAAATTAAGTTGAATAGACATTTAAAAAATTCCCTGGTGTTTCGTGTGCATCAGGAGCTTCTTGTAGGGGGGGTTCTGGGTCCAGGATGTCCACTGCCACATCATTGTCTGGTTCCAGGACATCTCCATTGTCAATGCAAACATTGTGCAGGAAGGCACAGGATGCTATGACCTGGGGTGCAAATGTAGGACTGACCTCCAGGGCCCTGAAAAGTGTGGACCTCCAACGAGTCTTCATAATGCCAAAGGCTCTCTCCACAATGGAACGTGCCCTTGATTGATGGTAGTTACATTTTCTTTGCTCCCAACCATTCACAGGTTCCCTATATGGAGTGATGAGGCAGATTGGTGTCTCCAAACAAGGATATCCACCATCTCTCAGGATAAAGTATCCATTGAGTGGATACTTTCTGGCCAGATAAAAGTAACTTTTTTAAGATGTATGTTGTGTACAGAACCTGGATAGCCTAAGAAAACATCCAGGAACTTTCCATTAGAGTCACAGATGGCTTGCATATTTATTGAGTAAAACCCTTTGTAGTTTAAATGATGTGATGGGGGCTTGATTCTTATGTGACAACCATCAATAGCACCAACAGCGTTGTTGAGGAGGGGTGTCCCAGAAAGCTGGGCAAATCCATCAGCCACAGTGTCCAGGTCTGCAGGCTTTGGAAACGTGATGCCTCTATGGAGATTGTCCCAAATGAACTGTGCCACCTTGTGTATAATCCTGTGAAAAGTGGATTTGGGCACACTGAAAATTCGCGACACCACACGATAGGAAAGTCCATGGGCAAGTCAATAGATGTAGATCAGGACTTCAAAATTATTCCCCCAGCCATGGCCCTGCTCTCTCCGCATCAGGCGCTGCAGAGCATGCATGGCCCACCTACTTAACCTGAAGCCCTGTTTGGTCTCTAACTCCACATCAAACTACAGGTGTAGAAGGGGCACGTCCATATTCAACCTGCAGTATGTCGCTGGACGGTCAGTCTGGAAAACAATGAACAACAATCTACATTATTGCATAGGTCATGGCCCAACAACACCAGTTTGATCTAGTAGCCCAATACAAACACATTCCACAGTTAGTGTAGATTGGTGACATTTACAATAACAATCTTGCTTTCAGTAAACAGCAGTTTTGAAATATGTAACCTCAACCTACACTGTAAAAACTCCAACTTAATATTGTTGACATGAAAAAGTATTTTAAGTGTTTAAGAATTGAAAATGTAAATTATTAATATTTGACTAAAAAATGTAAGTCGCTCCAGCAAAAGTTCAAATTTGACGGCATTTAGTAAGTCATAACAAAATACATAATTCAGTTGGGATGCACAACTCATATTTAAATGTCCACAACAAGTGGAAAAAGTTCTGATAACTCATATGTCTTTGTTGTGAAATGTGGGAAAGCCAACTTTCCGAGTTGAAGATAGTCACTTGAAGTCATCAGATCCCCGCACTGGCTGTTTGCAGCACAGCTGCATGAAACCTGGAGCCCACACTACAATTGGTCCGCACAGGCAAGTTTGAACCTTTTTTTCACTTAAAATATAAATCGTGTAATTGTATAATTGTGTGATACATTAGTGGATGAGGTAGGCAGTGTTACTTTATTGACAACAGTTTGGCCCAAAGCTAATGGTGCGTTCTTTTTGTCCACCGAAGTCGATTTACGAGTTGTTTTCCGGAGTCACGAACCGGAAGTTGCAAAAAGAACGCCACCGTGGTCGTATATACAACTCGTCAAGTCGTCTGAACTCAGAGGACCCCGAGTTCACTTTCAAAGATGGCTACGTCGTGCATCACACGTAGTAAACATTGTGGTTTTCTACAATTTTAAGCACTTTTGTCTTGGTTGTAACCAAATGAAGAAGTGGTACACATAGCACTGTATACTGCTACCTATAGGCATGTTGCTACAGTCTTATTAGGAGTTAAATACCGCCTGATTAGTTATTTTGTAGCTTGTGCAGCTGAGACGCTCGGTTGCTATATGACAACAACGGCTTTAAGCCGAGCCTTGAGCAGAAAGCAGAGCAGTAGCCTAACGTTAGCGTTAATCAAAACGTAATTTTCATGTATCAAACTGTGAAATATATTTGTGTAATATGTCAATAACTGGGTGAATAGAATCCTAAATGTTACTAAAAATGTTACAAAAATCCATCTTTTCTCCAACTCGTAGTATTGTGTGACAAAAAGAAAGCAACAACCCACGGTAACTCGTTTTCCGACATGGATTTGACGTCACACTCGAGCTACTAGTTGCGATTACAAGACAAAAAGAACGCACCATTGAGCAGAAAGCAGAGCAGTAGCCGAACGTTAATGTTAATCAAAACGTAATTTTCATGTATCAAACTGTGAAATATAGTTGTGTAATATGTCAATAACTGGGTGAATAGAATCCTAAATGTTACTAAAAATGTTACAAAAATCCATCTTTTCTCCGACTCGTAGTATCGTGTGACAAAAAGAAAGCAACAACCCACGGTTACTCGTTTTCCTACATGGATGTGACGTCACACTCGAGTTACTAGTCGCGATTACGAGACAAAAAGAACGCACCATAAGTAAACATTGTGGTTTTCTACAATTTTAAGCACTTTTGTCTTTGTTGTAACCAAATGAAGAAGTCGTACACATAGCGCTGTATACTGCTACCTATAGGCATGTCGCTACAGTCTTATTATGATATAAATACTGCCTGATTAGTTATTTTGTAGCTTGTGCAGCTGAGACGCTCGGTTGCTATATGACAACAATGGCTTTAAGCCGAGCCTTGAGCAGAAAGCAGAGCAGTAGCCCAACGTTAATGTTAATCAAAACGTAATTTTCATGCATCAAACTGTGAATTATAGTTGTGTAATATGTCAATAACTGGGTGAATAGAATCCTAAATGTTACTAAAAATGTTACAAAAATCCATCTTTTCTCCAACTCGTAGTATTGTGTGACAAAAAGAATGCAACAACCCACAGTAACTCGTTTTCCGACATGGATGTGATGTCACACTCGAGCTACTAGTTGCGATTACAAGACAAAAAGAACGCACCAAAACGTTAGCCGCTAGCTTGTGCTTATCCTAAGCTAGCAGCAAGGTTACCGTTACCTAAGACTAACGTTAGCTGATAAATGCGGTACTTGTTTTAAGCAGGTAACTTGGCTAACGTTACCGTTTAAACTTCGTAAAAGCTTTTCAGACCGGTAGCGTTAGCTAAGTTAAAATACTTGTGTGATTATACTATTTCGTAATTGTGGGAACGTTAGCTAGCTAGTAACGTTATACATTTCTAACAGGGTCGGCTTTCGGTTGCTTAAACCTAAACAACCTAGCTAGCTAGCTAGCTAGTACCAACAGTTAAGCTATTAATTGGGTTCAATTCAAGTCAGTGTTGTGAATAGTGTTTTAAAGTAACTTTAGTACTAATGTGAGTTAGCATTAGTATAAGTCTAAGTATAAGTATAATGTCTAAATAACAGGTAAGAAGAATAGATTGTGCTAGCTAAATCATGCTGCCTCAAGACAGACTTCCACCTGCATCTCTCTGTCTTCTGATTCAGGAGAGAAGCAAGGAGGTTTTATAAGACAGATGGCAAAGTTAGGCCGGTTACACACTGCCTGCGTGGCGTGAGCGTGGCGTTTCTGTTGCGTGTCAGCTGCGTGGATTTACACACCAGAAATGCTGCTGCTAGCCTTGTCTGTACACATGTACTGTATGTTTCTCATTGATAAAATGAAATACTGTGTTAAACATAAATATCTACAGATCTGATTACAGCAAAGACAACGTCGGCAGTATTGATGGCAAAATAGGCTCCAGAATATTTCCTTCTGTATTGACAGGTGCAATATTAGAAAATCTCGAGGTTTTAAAAACATCAGCAGGTCATTTATTAATATGTATTCGTGTCTAAACGACATATAAACATATTTTTATATTCTATTTTGCCTGGAAATGCTTCCAACACGCTTGCGTGTCGCTGAAAAATAGTCGTCGGTTCTATTTCTAGCATGCATGCGTTTTTCGGTGTGGCTCGAGCCGCGCCTGAGACGTGCATGTCACGCAGGCAGTGTGTAAGCTCTAACCTGTTAACATGGGAGCCCAAATAAAAACGGGCACGCCACGCAGCTGACACAAAGTGTGGTGCTGTGCTGCGTCTCGCCATGTTTACCTCTACTTCTTGTTTACTTCCGGTATACTGCGCGCAGGTTTTCTGCATTGACATATACAACTATATTATTATAGTTAGGGGTGGTACGGTTCACAAAACCCACGGTTCGGTTCGTATCACGGTTTTGGGGTCACGGTTTTCGGTTCTGTACGGTTCTTGTTATTTTTTCTTTTAATCTTTAAAACTCCAGAATATACTTCAGCATATAGCTAAAATTAGCATATCAGAATCAGAATCAGAATCAGAAAGGGTTTTATTGCCAAGTACGTTTTTTGACACATACAAGGAATTTGTTTTGGTGTTGTTGGTGCACATCACACATTCTCTAAATGTAATATTAAACAATATAAGTATAGGTATAAACAATATAAGTATATGTACACAGTATGTATTAAATTAAAAATATAGATAGAAATAAAATAAAATAGATAAATAAAGAGCAAAGAGCATTAGAGCAGAGAGAACAGTGGCATGAAGAGCCAAGTGGAGAGTCAGGGTGGTTTCCGGGCCTTGTTAATAAGGCTAGTGGCGGAGGGGAAAAAGCTGTTCATGTGGTGTGAGGTTTTGGTCCTGATGGACCTCAGCCTCCTGCCAGATGGGAGGGGCTCAAAGAGTTTGTGTCCGGGGTGGGAGGGGTCAGCCACAATCTTTCCAGCACGCTTCAGAGTCCTGGTGGCGTAAAGGTCCTGGAGCGGGGGCAGATTGCAGCCAATCACCTTCTCAGCTGACCGAATGACACGCTGCAGTCTGCCCTTGTCCTTGGCAGTGGCAGCAGCGTACCAGATGGTGATGGAGGATGTGAGGATGGACTCAATGATGGCTGTGTAGAAGTGCACCATCATAGTCTTTGGCAGGTTGAATTTCTTCAGCTGCCGCAGGAAGTACATCCTCTGTTGTGCTTTCTTGACGAGGGAGCTGATGTTCAGCTCCCACTTGAGGTCCTGGGAGATTGTAGTTCCCAGGAAGCGGAAAGACTCCACAGTGTCAATTGTGGAGCCACAGAGGATGATGGGGGCAGGTGGGGCTGGGTTCTTCCTGAAGTCCACAACCATCTCCACTGTCTTTAGAGCGTTGAGATCTAAATTGTTTTGGTTGCACCACTTCACCAGGTGGTCAGCCTCCGACCTGTAAGCGGACTCGTCTCCATCAGAGATGAGTCCGATGAGGGAGGTGTCGATCCCGCGAACTTCAGAAGCTTGACGGACTGATGACTGGAGGTGCAGTTGTTGGTGTAGAGGGAGAAGAGCAGAGGCGAAAGAACACAGCCCTGAGGGGATCCAGTGCTGATGGTCTGTGAGTTGGAGACGTGTTTCCCCAGCTTGACATGCTGCTTCCTGTCAGACAGAAAGTCAGTGATCCACCTGCAGGTGGAGTTAGGCACACCAAGCTGGGAGAGCTTCTCCTGGAGCAGAGCCGGGATGATGGTGTTGAAGGCAGAGCTGAAGTCCAAAAACAGGATCCTGGCGTAGGTTCCTGCAGAGTCCAGGTGCCGGAGGATGTAGTGGAGGGCCAGGTTGACTGCATCATCTAGAATCAGAATCAGAATCAGAATCAGAAAAGCTTTATTGCCAAGTACATTTTTTACACATACAAGGAATTTGTTTTGGTGTCGTAGGTGCATGTCACACATTATCTAAAATAAGTTAAACAAACAGGTTAACAGAACAGATAATATAAGTATAAATATATAAATATATGTGTATATGTACACACACAGGATGTAACATAATAAAATAAGAGTAACAGTTAAGATAAAAAAGAGCAGATTAAGTACAGTGGCATGTAGAGCCAGTGGTGGGTGTGGAGAGAGTCAGGGTGGATTCCGGGCCTTGTTAATAAGGCTAGTGGCGGAGGGGAAAAAGCTGTCCTTGTGACGTGAGGTCTTGGTCCTGATGGACCTCAGCCTCCTGCCAGAGGGGAGTAGCTCAAAGAGTTTGTGTCCGGGGTGGGAGGGGTCAGCCACAATCTTTCCAGCACGCTTCAGAGTCCTGGTGGCGTAAAGGTCCTGGGGCGGTGGGAGATTGCAGCCAATCACCTTCTCAGCTGACCGAATGACACGCTGCAGTCTGCCCTTGTCCTTGGCAGTGGCAGCAGCGTACCAGATGGTGATGGAGGATGTGAGGATGGACTCAATGATGGCTGTGTAGAAGTGCACCATCATTGTCTTTGGCAGGCTGAATTTCTTCAGCTGCCGCAGGAAGTACATCCTCTGTTGTGCTTTCTTGACGAGGGAGCTGATGTTCAGCTCCCACTTGAGGTCTTGGGAGATGGTAGTTCCCAGGAAGCGGAAAGACTCCACAATGTTAATTGTGGAGTCACTGAGTGTGATAGGGGCAGGTGGGGCAGAATTCTTCCTGAAGTCCACAACCATCTCCACTGTCTTTAGAGCGTTGAGCTCTAGGTTGTTTTGCTTGCACCAGGTCACCAGGTGGTCAGCCTCCGACCTGTAGGCGGACTCGTCTCCATCAGAGATGAGTCCGATGAGGGAGGTGTCGTCCGCGAACTTTAGAAGCTTGACAGACTGGTGACTGGAAGTGCAGCTGTTGGTGTACAGGGAATCTACAGACCTATTGGCTCTGTAGGCAAACTGCAGGGGGTCCAGGAGGTTGTCGGTAATGGCTTTGAGGTGTGAAAGCACAAGGCGCTCAAAGGACTTCATAACCACAGAGGTCAGGGCGACGGGTCTGAAGTCATTAAGTCCTGTGGTCCTTGGCTTCTTGGGGACAGGGATGATGGTTGAGGTCTTGAAGCAGGCTGGCACGTGACATGTCTCCAGTGAGGTGTTAAAAATGTCTGTGAACACTGGAGACAGCTGGTCAGCACAGTGCTTCAAGATTGATGGGGAGACAGCATCTGGTACAGCAGCTTTCCTGGGATTCTGTCTCCTAAAGAGTCTGTTGACGTCCCTCTCGTGGATGGAGAGAGTCGTCACTGAGGTGGGTAGGGGGGTGGAGGTGGAGACCTTTAAGGAGGGCATTGGTGGGGGGGCCCAGGGCCCTGCTGAGGTGGGTGAGGTGGAGGTGATGCACAGTGGCTGTAGCTTTAGGGAGGTGTCGTGGGGGATGGTGTCAGGACTGACCTTTTGTCTTTCAAATCGACAGTAGAACTCGTTCAGGTCGTTGGCTAGGTGTCGGTCATCGAAGGAGTAGGGGGTTTTAGGCTTGTAGTTGGTGATCTGCCTAAGTCCTTTCCAGACAGTTGCAGAGTCATTAGCTGAGAACTGGTTTTGGAGTTTCTCAGAGTATCGTCGTTTAGCCTCCTTCACCGCCTTGCTAAACTTGAACTTTGACTCTTTAAATCTGTCTTCCTTATCCAGCCTTAAC
Organism: Perca schrenkii; assembly: GCA_025617405.1. Taxonomy (NCBI): domain Eukaryota; kingdom Metazoa; phylum Chordata; class Actinopteri; order Perciformes; family Percidae; genus Perca; species Perca schrenkii. The sequence continues at coordinate 36,027,567 of CM046800.1, read as the reverse complement.
CTTCTGAGTTTGGCTGTGAACCAGGGTTTGTCATTGTTGTAACTCACCCTGGTGCATGATGGAACACAGCAGTCCTCACAGAAGCTAATGTATGATGTCACAGCCTCTGTGTACTCATCCAGACTGTTGGTAGCAGTCCTGAACACATCCCAGTCAGTAGAATCCAAACACGACTGGAGATCCTCCACAGCCTCACTGGTCCACTTCCTTGATGTCCTCACAACAGGTTTGCAGAGCTTTAGTTTCTGCCTGTAGGTGGGGATCAGGTGGACCATGACGTGGTCAGAGTGTCCCAGTGCAGCACGGGGGACGGCGTGAATATTGAATGCATGTTGCACAAAACATGCACACAGTGGCAGTTCTATATTGTTTTATTTCATCATAGGTAACATGAAATCCAAAATGTTCCCACACACCAGACATCCTCCAGCTCTGGGCAGCCTCTCTCCCACTTGACATTTCTGCAGGTGACGTGACGTGACTTGCAGCGGCACCCCACTCGGCTCGGTGCCTCTCAAAATCTGACGAAAATCTTTTAAACTGACCTTTGTCGATCTGAAATGAACGAATGGCCTATTTCTCGCTTAAAATGTTTTCAGAAACACGTTTCGGTGAACTATTTTAGTACAATATGAGATCGTATTCTGAACGAGCCGCCATGACAGTCTGTTTTAAAATTAGGGACCAGCCAGACCCATGTGACGCAATCGTCCAATCAGCTGTCATGGGTTGCGTTTGTCACGCCCATCCCGCTCGTCATTTCCAGTAAGTGTTTTAACATAGGTGTCGAAAGTGGCCACTACGGCAGTAAGAGGTTAGTGACCATTAACAGTGTACTGACGAACCGTGCGGTACACACACGCTCCGAACCGAGACTAGCGAACCGAGCGGTTCGGGTGTTTTTTCATGAACCGTACCACCCCTAATTATAGTATATAATTATTATTATAACTATGTTTTCTGGCACATACAAGAAGTTCCTCTACTCAAAAGACCAAGATTCCTTGCGAATAGAACGTGCACAGAACACAAATCAATGTTCCTTTTGATGGGGATATGCCGATACCCGTTTACATGACCAAAATTTGGGGTTAGAAAAGGGGTAACCCAGGTAGCATATTCGGGTTTTTAAAAACCGGAATATGAGCATATTTGGGTTTTTGCCGGTGTTTACATGGCCGTGCGCGACCGGGTTATTGCTAATATTCCAGTTTTGAACGGGTTATTGGCTGCACGTAAACGTAGTGTTTTAAACTGATTAAGAACCACATATTTAAAAAAACAACTCATACTTAATTGTTTCTCCTATGTTTGGCTTATTACCAATATATTGTAACCTTTGTCTTTCAGATTGAGTTGAATGCCATGCAAATCCTGCAAATTCACCAACCTCAATGAAGCTGTTCTCCTGAAGCACTAGGCCTACTGTCTGTATCACAGAGGCAGGCAGAGTTCTATCGGATCACCAACAAGAACCTACTAGACAACTTTAGAGCAGCCATTAATCAGCACACTCCAGGACTGCTTAGACTCTATAGGGCTAGGAGGCCAGCTTTTCCGTCTGAGATGGGACTCCTTTAGGGACTGGATAAAGAGGTGATTAATTTAGTAATCTCAGTATTTTGGAAAATGTTGACAGTTGCATTGCAAGAAATCATGCGATTTTTTTTTTTTTTTTTACTGCAAGATATATAAAGCTAAAATAATAAATAAAAAGTTTCCAATTTAAGGTGTTTCTCATAGTATCAAACATTAGAATTAACCCATTATACACTACCTAACGTACAGAAAAAGTAGCGACTAGGTGCTGAACAAAGTGGCACATGTAGCAGTTAAAAAGCATTATATATTGTAAGTTTTGAGTTACCCTTAGATTTGCATTCTACTAAAATGTGCTCGATGTGGAAGAAAACAGCGGTTTACCAATACTTACCAATACAGTTAATTGTGTGATTCAGTTTTAGTCCTCTGCCTTAGTAAATAAAAAAGGCAGCTGTCACAGAAGTTGCTCAATTGTTAACTGGCCAGTCCCTTTGCGTATAGCTTTGGCTTTTCTGCTTGTTACTTAGATTTTGTTTTAATGTTTTTCATCCATCTTTTTGTGTTTCAGATCAATGACATCACAGCACACAGACAGGCTGCAGCCTTGAAGGGCCTTCCTTTGTATATCTGTGAAAGTCACGAGAAGCTGTTCAGGAGTTGTCTGGTGAGTGGTTATTAGCAACTCCTGTTTATGTTGTACTTGACTAGGATTGTTACCGAACAGTTAACACTGCCCATTTTTCCATTCCAGTTTATCTATCCACTGTTGTCCTTGCCCATTTTTATCTAAATGCATGAAGTGTCTCAAATAAATTTACTTTGCTGTTAATATTCTTTATTTAAGCTGCAATATTGAGAAATTTGGTTAGGTGCTCTTTAGTGCGATCTAAAAGCCCCAAAATTGCAACTGCACTGAAACGTATAGTTGTGAAACGGATAAGAAACTCAGTCAGAAATCTGTCATCAAATCCATGTTTACTCATTAATTAATCTAGATACCTAATTTTGGAAACTTAAATTAACATTTTTTGTTAATTAGACTCTTTATATAGCCGATATATAATAAAGCTTCTAATATAACGTATTCATACTAAACTTATGCTCTTTTGAAGTTATTAACGCAGCTCTCTCCTGTCAGATACACCGCACAGGGAGGTCTTATTTTCTGTCAATTCTAAAGGGACCGTTTTATTACTTATTATAATTTGGTGATTAACAACCAAGTCTCTTCCTGTTCCATGAATTGTATGACAATTTTTTCTCGTTGTCTCTGCAATTTAAGATTTACGTTGGCGTCTTTGTACTGTCTTCTTTTTCTTTGCCCTCTTTGTTTGTTTATTTCTGGTACCGGCAGCCGCCTGATAGGTCATCAGCATGTCCAATTGCTGAACCCAGATTGTCTCTGTCAGAAAGCTGAACGTTTAGGAAGCAGCAAACGATCCCGTGAGGCAGATAGCCGCAGTAGTGCCGTTTTTTAACTCTTACAATATATAATTAAACTGTACATTTTCATTTTCAAATCTTAGTTGTTTTTTTAACAATTTGAATATATATTCAAATTTAGAATATTCTTTGACAGCCCTACTAGATACACGCTTATAATCAGGGGAAGACGTAAAAGTAATAATACAACATGTACAAATACTCTAAAGATTGTAAAATGTCTGTCAGTTTGATTTACTAATCATATATTTGTCTTTCCTGTCTGACATCACAAGGATACTGACCCAGAAGAGGAGCAGACAAAGCCTCATTGTGGGGATACTTACTATGGAGGATGATCAAAGTATGGCTCCGGCAAGTTGCAAATGTAGCTGTGGTTCTAGAAGAAGACATCGTCTTACAAGACCTCCCTGACCTGCTAACGGCCTTTGCTTTGCTCTTTGGGCTGATATGCCTCAAACATTCAGTTTCCCAAGGAACTGAGGTACACCTTCGAAACATTTCAGATGGTGTTAACTAATCTAACCTTGCTGTCCTTAATAAGTATTTAAGTAAAAAAATTAGAATATGTTAACTGACATCCACAACTACTACTGTCCAGTAGGGGTGCACGATTCAGAAAATGTCACGATTCAATATCGATTTTCGATTAAAAAACGATTCTCGATTTTAAAAAAAAAACCGATTCACAGTGTGTAAATGTAGTGACTTTTCGCATGTGATTGCTGTAGACATACAATAAAAAATTTATTAAAATTTTTTTTTCGGTAGAGCTTGAATTGCGATTCAAATGTGAATCGATTTTTTTGCACACCTACTGTCCAGGCAACACTGTTTATTTAAAGGAATAGTTTAGCATTTTTTAAGTGGGGTTCTATGAGGTACCTATGCATAGTTATGGAGATGGCGATGAGTGCAGTCACTATAAGGAGATGGGGGAGATGTCACTGTAGAACTCATCCTTGTACTGTGGGGTTGAGTAGAAAAAATGCCTTTTTACCACATAGGAAATGCTTACCTAAAATAATAAATAAATGTCTGTTCAAATGTACACAAAATGTTGTCTCTGCTTTAGTTTGCCGCCAGACAGACATTTATTTTTGCACTTTTTTTTTGTAGTGTAGTTTGGGCCATGTATTTCTGCACCAACTCCCCTGCTCTGATTTGGCGTGTTGAGTGATTCGCTGCAGTCCACCAGCACGAGTTGGCATAGTAATACAGGGCTAAGGGACATCTCCCCCAAACTCCTTATAGTGAATGCACTAATCACCATCTCCATAAGGGAAAAGACTAACTATGCATAGGTAGCTCATACAACCGCACTTCAAATATTTATAAATATAAAACATTTCTTAAATTCAGTTGTTCTTTAAGTAACCTGCATTTTATTAGTTATATATAATACTATACTGTATTATTTACTTGTGTAAGGATTTCACTGTGTGAAATTGTTGATACACCGACCACCACACATATAGCATTTGCTGCAACATTTTACAAGTTAGAAAAGTACAACTGTTTGGCCTGATTGGGTCAGTTATGGGTCTCAGCTGCTCTCAGTTTCTTGTTTGAAGCATTTGATACATGTTAAACATGTTGAATAAAAAAAAAAGCTTTGAATCAAGACATTGTATATGATTATTTGTATGTGCAAATTATTTGTATAAGTGGGTATTATGGTTATATTGAAATTGCCCTAACTTGGGTTTTAAAGTTGTTACAAAGCACAATCATGAGTTACTGAAACTTGGAAGTTGAGTTGAGATAAGAAAGGTTTTAGAGTCATCACAATGTATTGTCATGAGTCACTACGAATTTGAGTTTAGTTAAGATAAGTAAGGTTTTGAAGTTTTCCCAATTTGGAATTATAAGCTACTGCAATTTTGAGTTAGGTTGAGATAAGTAAGGATTTAAAGTTCCCTTAATTCATTGTTGTGAGTTACCGCAACTTGGAGTTAAGTTACGCAAATTTAAAATTGAAAGTTGGACCAACTCAAAAGCAAAACTTAAAAAGTTACGTTTTTTTCCCTAACTTAAAATTTTGCCTTAAAATTGTAAGTTGTGTCAACTTTTTATTTTTTACGGTGTAGAGGTCTCTAATAGCTACACCCCTACCCCCAGAGGACTGCAGAAAGTTTTGTACACTGGTCTAGCAGGGGTCCGTTTCAGGAAGGAGGTTTAACAAACTCTGAGTCTAACCCTGATCTCTGAGTTGATTTACTCTGAGATGGGAAACTCAGGGCTAGATTTATCAAGCCGTTTGCGCCAGTTTCCAGGCGCTAATTGGTCGCAAAGACGGACGTAACCGATGCGGGCTATTTACAAACGGGGCGCACTTGGGTAAAATGGCAGATTGTCTGCCACATGAGCGAGAAGAGACAAGTTGCGCTTTCAATATGCGTTCGTGGGAGGGTCGTGGGGAAAGTGGGAGTTCCACCCAAAAAGGTGGGAGGATAAGCGCAAAGTGCGCCTAATTATATATTCCGTGGTATTTACAAAGACTGTCAGTAGGAGAGCGCCTCTATTCTGCGGGGGAAATTCTCCGCCTCTTAAAAGCAGGTCTAAACCAGCCGCAATCGAGTTTCCTCGTAGACCTTTATGCCGCTGGTGAAATGGCAACAGTCATTTGAGCAAAATATTTTTAACATAAGAATCACACTTGAACAGTGAACACAACATCATTTAGCGTTACAGATCAAGCAGCCATGCAATATTAGAGTTACTGGAAGAAATCAAAGATGAAATTGAATCCCCCACTCAGCGTTCACATCCCATTCCAGCAGCTGTTAAACTCCTCGCTACATTACAAATATTGGCATCAGGATCATTTCAAACAGTCATAGCATCAGCAGTGGGAATATCGCAGTCTGCACTCAGCCATATCATAGCACAAGTACCGCTTTGTTACAGCGCAATTTACGGTATAGTGGGCGGAGAAAGACGCTGATTGCCTGATGGGTGTCAGGGTTGATAAATACTACGCAAAATGTGGAAGCATAGCGTGCGCTATTACCAAACTCGCATAAACAGACGCAGCGCAAACTGCGCTAGTGTTAGTAAATCAGGCCCTCAGTTTTCGGTTCCAGAACAGCTGATATGAGTTGGTTCAATCAACTCAGAGTAATAAAAAGGCAGCATGAATGGAGCCATGATACTACGATTCATCATGGCAACAACCACAAACAAACTGATTGCGGAAATACTCATGCGCACAAACAGCGAGTTTGAACATATACAGTATTTTGTTAAAAAAGCAGGTTGATTAATTACAGACGACACTCAGCCTAACAATAGTGATTTAATCAGATATGTAGTTCTACATTTAGCAGTAGTATGCGGCCACCGTTGTGGAAAATCTCTTTGGTGTTCGGTGATGAAGCTGGAAAATAAGTTTGTCTGACACGCTGGAGTTCTCTAAGTTATTTTCTTTATTCTTTTGCAAAAGAAGGAGACAGTTTAACAGACCGACAAGCAATCTGAGAAAGTGTGTCAGTGAACAAAGAAACTTCAGGGTTTTTATAGCTGAGCATGAGATGGGAGGGACTGTTTTCCTGCTGACACTACTTCTCAGGGCCGGTTCTAGCCCTTTGGTTGCCCTAGGCGAGATTGAGTTTTTATGCACTTATTTTTGTTTACCTTTTTCTGAAACAATTTATACTGGAAATATGTTTATCTAAAAGGAAACATAGATTACAATCCAAATATAAAAACATAATGGAATATATTGCAGTAAGGCTCTCAGGCATTCTGTATTGCTTTTAACTATTTATTCTCCTGTAGATCGACTTTTCTAAATATATCTGAGTCACAACACATGTAGCCTAGGCATCATTTACTCTTCCCTCTTTTGCTTCTTTTTTTGAGGAAGTAACCTCCTTAAATGTGCATATTAAAATTATTCACCTGAATGATACATGAATTCATTTTAATGAATTAATAAACCCCTGGACTGTAATATTTCAGATGTGTTTGAGCAAGATTTCTGCTCATGTTCAAAACTTTGTGCACATTCAAAATACAGTATATCTCATCTGTGTTCTCTGAGGTTTGGAGGAGTCGTGATATTTTGAGAAAAATAAAATGATAATACAATAAGCTATTACAAGAATAAAGTCACTATATTTCAGAAAATAATCCACCTGCACCATAGTCCTCCTGAAAGACTCAGAGCCCTGTTTGGGACGCTGGTCTCTGAATGAGACAGTTTAGGGAAGTGGCTGTACGCTGCTCTACATCGGAGGTGGAAACACAAAACTACAGCAGAGCGCGTCCATAGTCCTGGATCCTCTGGCAAAAACTGGTCTGCACTGCTCTGCCTACTTTCCAGTTCCTCATCTCTCATTTCCACACTGTGCTCAGAGCAACACTCATGCTCCCTGCTGTCTTCACTCCCATCATCCTCAATCACATCTTCTCCGTCATCTTTCTCTATGAAGGATACATCTGATATTAACCTCTTATCCTAATTGTAACCTAATATAATAAACGCACTAACATGTTAGTGTTACTTAACACCTTTCAGTCAAATTGGCTAAACATGGGCCCTGGTAATCAGTATTGGTTTTACCCCCGGTCCGATGCCCCTGGTGTCTGTGCCGCTGCCAAGGGGGTAAGCTTCACTTCAGAACGCGAACCTCCGATGGCGCCATTTTGTTGCTACAAAGGTACCACCTTTTGTTAGCATTCCACTGACCGCCTTTTTTTTTTTTTACGTCACTTGACTGCGAATAACTTTACATCTGAAGCGTTTAAAGACTCTATTTGTCCATTGTTTAATTCTAAAGAAATCACGACAATATATAAAAGTCTCCATTACCTTGTAGCTCACGTTATGGCTCCGTAGCAGACGCTTTTGTAAAAATACGCTAACGATTGTGTCATAACCAAGTGACTTACTGTTGCACAGTAGAGGAATTACCGTATAGTACAGGAGAAGCTCGCAGGCAGTTTCGACTTACATTAGCTGTTTAGGTTTAATTACAAATGTTAACTAGCATGTTAGTTAGCAATAATTAGCCTGTGCTTATGTTATCTCCTTACATATACCTACACTCTCCGTCTCTGTAAGATTGGAAATGATTGAGATTTCTCTTGGCACAGCTACCAGAAGACTTACAACTTTTAGACACGTTACTCACATCACATTTACGTTGTCTCTGTCAGTTGGAGGCTGCGCAGTAAAGCAAGAGATCACCAGAAAAGTGCTTCTAATAGCCTTCACTGGTCTCAGTCCAGAGCAACGGAGTCTATTGGTCCATTATATATATGTCAATGGCCGCTGCTCATCTCTATTTCTCCAGAGAGAGTGAACACTAAGCGACGCACAGGTCTGCTTCAGAGCTCCGTGTGTTTGAGTCTGACCTGAGACGGGAAACGTCGCGTAATGAAAGGTTGACAAGTAAACGTGTGGCTGAGGGGGCGCCCTAGGATGATCATGTTTAATAAACACGTTTTATTTCGCTTGTTGTTCTAAATCTGTTATTAATGGGAAGTAGACCTAAGGGCGACACGGCGCCCCCAACACTTTTGACGCCCTAGGCAATCGCCTTGGTCGCCTATAGCAATCGCCGGCCCTGGTTACACCAGCAATCTCTTACCACATGTTACACACAATGTCACGCCACTTAGCTATACAACATCTAAATATCTTATAAATCTAACAACGGTGTCCGATTTCAAGTTAATATTTGTGAAGTTTAGCTAGGTGTTTCGTTAGCTGCGACTTCAATCCTATCTATGTGTAGCTACAAATCACGGATAGTTAGCTTCATTTTTGGTCATAATTCGAGTATATTTACAGTTTGAATTTCATCACGCCACTTACACAACATCTAACTAAATGTCTTATAAAGCTAACAACGGTGTCCGATTTCACGTTAATGAATATTTGTGAGCTGTAAGGGTTTCGTTAGCTGCGACTGTCCCTACAATCCTAGCTATGTGTACAAGATTGCGGCTAGTTAGCTTCATTTTTGGTCGTAATTCGAGTATATTTACAGTTTGAATTTCATCACGCCACTTATACAACATCTGACTAAATGTTTTATAAAGCTAACAACAGTGTCCGATTTCAAGTTAATGAATATTTGTGAGCTGTAAGGGTTTCGTTAGCTGCGACTGTCCCTTTAATCCTAGCTGTGTGTAGCTACAAATCACGGATAGTTAGCTTCATTTTCGGCTTAATTCCGAGTATATTTATTACAGTTTGAATTTCGTCACACCAGTTATACCACATCTAACTAAATGTCTTATAAAGCTAACAACGGTGTCCGATTTCAAGTTAATGAATGTTTGTGAATTCCAGAGGAATTCTAAGAGGAGGCTAGCTAGCTCCATCCAGCCGCAGGCTCTATCAATGAGACTCACGGACGAGAGGTGTTTATTTCCCCAATCGTTTGTTTAAATAACTCAACACATTATAAACACACATTAAAAGATTAACTGGAACCTGTGGTAAGAGATTGCTGGTGTAACAAGCTCGCTGACCACTCTCTCACTCACACACACCGGGCATTTAGCTAGCAGGAAGAGGGGAGTTTCAGGCCCTGGAGCTCTGTCAGAGCAGGGGCATTTAGTTGTCTATTACCCCAAGAGACGGTGACTTTGCGCGGGTATGGAGTGCTGTGGGCTGCCAGTCGGGACGGAGCTACAAGTACCTCACAGCAGGCCGGGGTCTGTGAAGGAAGGCAGGCGGGGCGGCGAGGCAGTAACCCAGGCAGCACCGGCGCTGAACTCCAACACACAGTCGGACAAAATTTGCAATTAGCCATCCATTTTCATAAAGCGGCCAATATTTGAGCCTTACATAGTTGATTTTTCGCATAAAAAAGTTTCAGAAGTGAATTTTGTAATGGAATAGCAGAGATCTGCGTGACCTAGCTAGATTCAGAAGACTACCTGATCTCAGGTCAGTTGTGTAGCCTATGTAAATGTTGGGGCGTGACCGTTCTCTTAATACACCCATGGGCTGACAAAGGTTCCGGTTTTTGGGAGGTTGACGTCAACTTCCAGCTTTGTTGAGATTCGCCCGTTTTCAGCGGCAGTTTCAAAATATGAGATTTTCATAGTAAAGGGGTGTCAGTGGGACTTTGAGCTTCTATGTATGTCCTATTTACCCACCGAACTGTCGTTATTCTACTATGACAGGGTAAAATCGGTTTTGCATTCTATCACCCCTTTAAAGTTAGGCACAAGTTGTGAAGTCAGTGAGGTGTCCACATACTTAGCCACACAGTGTATACAAAATACATTTGAAATGAAAGCAATGTTTTTTTTATGAGCCCAAATTATGTATTGTTAGTTTTTAACTATATTACACAGTTTGAAACCCCTGGTTCAAATTTCGAGAAATGATTAAACATATAACATTGTACAAAATTATGATGTGTTGGATGACAAAACCCTAGCTGAATTGTCATTGATTTAATGTAGTGTAATTGTGATGTTTCTGCTAATTCTAAGGGAACATGAAAGTACAAAAGTAAAAAATCTTACCTGAGGCGTCTCTGGACTCAAAGTCCACCCCATCCCTGTAAAACGCCCAAGTTGTAACAAGGATGCCTGAGCCCATTCTTTGTCCTCCTGGGTGACAGGTCTTTTGATGCAGGTTATAATGAAAAATGAGTAATGGTATTTATCTCAATTTATTAGCCTTTTATTATGATCATCATTTATTTATAGCACACAATCTAAGCTTTTAAAAAAAAAAATCACAGTGTACATCTCAGCCTCACTGTCTTGCAACTATATTTCAATATGGTGATAAAGCTTATGATCATGATTTTTCAGCTGCAATACAACACACCGCGAGTGTATGTTAACTTAAATACGATTAATCTTATAAATAATTCAAACCACGCAACATCAACAAACTTATTACAAACCTCGTGTTGTGGATGGGTTCATCTCAGACACTCTCTTGGCTGCAATTTCGTCCCCCGTCGGACCGTTGGCCTTCTTCCACACACATTCCACGTCGGTGCGGGACACATTTTTCTCAACCCAAATCAACAAAGCTGCCATATGATGGCACTTGTCTCGCATGTGCTGTACCTGACTGCCTGGCCCTCAACGTGCACCTCGTTGGGGAAAAGATATACATGCTTATATACAATACAAATGTTGTCATTGTATAAGAAAGGATTACCTGAGAAAAGGAAACAAAGAACAAAACAAAAGGGGGAGTTGCTTAAAATACACAAGTCAAAAGCAAAAAGGCTAGAGAAAGTAAAATTAATATTTAGAGCGGTTCACGAGGAGAGACTAATCAAAACAGAAGTTTCCTAGATATGTCACTACACATTTTCCTTGCAATCTTAGTAGATTTGATCTTTTTCAGTGAGGAAAAAAAAAATTTAAAGTCATTTATAAACCAAACAAAGGAAGGCTTAGAAGATCTCCATTTACTGCAATGAATGTGATATTTACCCATTAGAATAATCATATTGACTAAGTCTGATATTGATGAATCTATATTATCCATATAAAATAGGATGTGTGGCAAGGTCAGAGTAGGGATATTATCAATCTTAAGTGACAGCCAATTATGTATCTCAGACCAGAAGCTGTGGACATGGGGCAAAAAAAGAACATGTGATCCAGAGTCTCATCAGCCACCTCACAAAAAACACAAGGGTCTACATCAAATTTGAATCTTCGTCTAAGAACTTCAGCGACCGGATATATCTTGTAGATTATTTTAAAGTGAGTCTCTTTGACTTTTGGGGAAATGGGCCATTTAATGAATTTAAAATGTGCTTTTTCTATGGACAATGCGTCCATGTTCGGAACCTGTACACACAATCCTCTGTTATAACCAAAGCATAATTTAGATTTCAAAGCATTACTAATATATTTATTATTACATTTATTGTAAAATAAAGTACAATCATTAATGACTAAATTTGGTAAGGCTGGTAAGGGTCTTGTTCTTGCATATAACAATGTGTTTTGAATTAACTGTAATAATGGTATAGGTATTGCTTTATAAATCTTATTGTATTCTCTATATGTACAGTTTAAATTATAGTTGTCTAAAAAAGCTTTATATTCCAAAACGTTACTATTATCATCTATAATATCATTCACAAATACAATGCCCTTTTCGTACCAATCATACCTGAACAATGATTTCCTATTGATTATAATGACCCTATTGTTCCATAAGGTGGATCCATGACGAGAGAAGTTATGGGTAAGTTATGGGCAAATATCATCACTTGTTAAGACAACTTAACAGGAATTTTGGTCACCTCAAAATCACATTGCAGAAGAAAATCAAGCCCTCCTACTTTCTTAAATAGATGTCTAGGTATGTGAAACCACATAGAATCTGGTTGCGATAAATATATTTTCAACCAGTTCATCTTAAAGGTCCCAAACATTGATTCAAAGTCTAATGCTTTAATACCACCCATATCATACTCTTTAATCAGCTGTGATTTCTTAATATAATGGGTTCTGTTTTTCCACAGGAATTGGAAAACAATTAAATTGGCTTTCTTAACATTACCGGAAGAAACATCCAGGGAGTGACATGGATAAATTACTTTGGAAATACCTTCTGATTTAGACAGAGTGACTCTACCAAAGCTAATGAGATCTCTGGTAAGCCAGCGACTCAAAGATTTCTTCATATCTATTAAATGGTTAGAAAAATGAACATCTTCCCTTCTAATAGCATTTTTAGATAAAACTATTCCTAGATATTTCACTTCAGCTTTAACCTCAATTGATGAGATGATGGAATCCGTTGATGAGTGAATGGGAAGTAGCTCATATTTTTTAATATTGAGGGTTAATCCTGAAGCTTTAGAGAAAATCGATTCTGAATCAAGGGCAACATCAACCATGAATTTATTCCTTAAAAGGATTGCTGTGTCGTCTGCAAATTGACTAATTTTAAATTCCTTGTCAAATATTGAGATCCCATGCAAGTCGTGGTTGTGATTAATAAGCATGATAAGTGATTGGGTGGCTAGAATAAACAGTTTGGGAGAAATCGGACATCCCTGCCTAATACCGCGGAGCACTTCAAACCTAGGAGTTATACCAGGATTCAGGGACACAGAACTATATATGTCAGTATAAAACATCTTAATTATCTTGCAAAAGTTGCTCCGAAAACCTAAAAAATCTAAGATTTCAAATAAAAAGGTATGTTCAACAGTATTAAATGCCTTATAAAAATCAAGAAATAAAATAAAAGCATCAGTGTAAATGAAGTCTCGATAGTCAAGCATGTCTAGTAGCAGTCTGGTATGATTATGCATATTTCTACCCTTCATGAAAGCTGATTGACACTTGTCAATAATATGTAACAATCCTTCGTTCAGATGATTAGCATAGACAAGTGCCAGCAATTTATAATCGTTACATAACAAGGTACTTGGTCTCCAATTATCCAATAAAAGATTATCTTTGTTAGGTTTGGGAATTAGAGTGATGAGACCATGTTTCATAGTGGGAGAAAGATTACCTTTTGAGATACAATCTAAATAAGCATTATAGAGCATTTCCCTGATATCACTCCAAAAGAAAGACAAAACCTCCACGGTTAGCCCATCTATTCCAGGTGACTTCCCCTTAGACATCTGTTGAACTGCCAAGTCTAACTCCTCAATTCTTAGCTCATCTTCCATAAGTTGTTTAAAGTCATCATCCATTGTCTTTTTGAACCCCTGAATCTTATCTAAGAAAAAGCGACAATCTTCTTTAGAAAAATGGGATTTATACAAGTTACTATAAAAAGCTTTGATGTTTTCGTTTACTTCTTCTTGATTTTCAACAACAATATCATTGATATTTAACTTCCAAATATTTTTCTTCGTCTGTCTTTGTTTTTCCAGACTAAAAAAGTAAGAAGAGTTTTTCTCTCCTTCTTCAATCCAACGAGCCCTTGAACGAATAAATGCTCCCTTGGCCTTTTCCAGATATATATTAGCAAGATGGGACTGTAAATTGTTTAATTCAGCCTGCTTTTGTCGTGTCAAATCATTTTTACAGCATAGCGTATTGATGCGACTAATGATGTCCCTTTGTCTTATCTTTTTAAGCGTTGATGATTGCTTACTTGTTCTGATAGCTATCTGTTTAACTTTGAATTTAAACCATTCCCATTTACTCAGAAAATACATTTCCAATCCACCTACTTCTTTAACCAGTTGTTAAACTACATCACAAAACTTAGTATCTTCCAAAAGGGTATTGTTAAATTTCCATATGGAATTTATGTTATTCTCTCTTCCACCCGGACAAAGTGTCAAGGAAATTACACAATGATCAGTAAGGGGTGATGCTGAAATATCACATATATTGACCTCATTAATGAGATTGTCTGATATTAACCAATAATCCAATCTTGAGCACTGGCCATTGTTAGATGAGTTGAACCAGGTAAATTGTTTTCTGGTTGGGTTTTTCATTCTCCAATAATCAATTAGATTGGCCTTTGTGATCAATTCAAGTATTGTTTCATCAAGTGTGTGGCAATGTCTCTTTGATGGTAAGTGGTCAGGGGCTAGGTTGAAATCTCCCCCAATTATTACTCTTATCTGTTGAAAAAAGCATTTTCCATTCCTCTAAGTAATTACTTAAGGATGAGAAGAGATTTTTGTTCTGTGCTCTTTTGTTATAACCATACACACATATTAAGATGTAGTTTATACCGTTCATTTCAGTCGCGACCATTAACCAATAACCGATAGAGTCACTTTTATGGTCGATAATTTTCCCAGGAAATCTATAACCTAAAATCATAACTCCTGCGGAGTGGGACGTTCCATGACTGAAAAAGATGGAGTCTCCTCATTGCAATTTCCAAAATTTTGTGTCAGCCTCAGCTGAGTGAGTTTCTTGTAAAAAAACACAATTAGCACTTTGCTCCTTACAGAAAAGAAAAATAGCCTTACCTTTTACATTATCTTTCATCCCCCTAGTATTTAAAGAAATAAAGGACAACATTTAGGTAATAAGTAGATGGTCTATAAACAATGCACAAAAGAGTGTACCGATGCACAGTAATGAGTAGTACCCTCTAGAAACTGTAGAGGGAGAAAGGGAAACCTACAAACCTAACAGCTATTGTAGCAAAGTTCTATTTAAATATAAAATCAATTTCGCCCACTTTGTTATAATATTCTTAATTTTGGCATAACAAGAGATATCGAGGGGTGAGCAGTTGCAATACCATATATGAACAGGTAAACAAGG
Source organism: Perca schrenkii (assembly GCA_025617405.1). Lineage (NCBI taxonomy): Eukaryota > Metazoa > Chordata > Actinopteri > Perciformes > Percidae > Perca > Perca schrenkii. Next base: position 36,012,372 of record CM046800.1, on the reverse strand, counting down.
TAAACATTCAGTATCTGCCATATACTGGCATGCAAAAATATTTGGAATCATCAACGTAACATTAACCATGCTCCAATCTTAGCATTAGGTTATTTAACCTCAAATGTTCAGTGATGCATTAACAAAGTGCGGTTAGTGTTAATACTCACATTTCGGAGGGTTTATGTCAAACAAACAAAAAGATTAGAGTTTCACTGAAAAACGTGATTGTAGGCTGAATTACTGACAGCCATTCAAATGATAACAAACCAGGTGTTCAGTTTGGGTCCACTCTCCGGTTATCGATCAGAGCGTATCCTTCTTTCAAGAATGCCCGTTTACCTGACTTTCTGGCTTCTTGGACCAGTGGCCACAGCTTTGCACGCGCCTCCCGGTCTTCTTTGGAGAAGTCTTCTTTGAAATGTATGTGCATGTCTTTACATACTCTCGCATCCTTCGACTTCTTCCGAACATCATCCCGCACCGTTCTCATCCCGAATTGAATGATGATTGCTCTCGGTGTGTTATTTGAGGTAGCGGCGTCGCCTTTCCTTCCCAGCCGGTGAACGGTGTCTACGGTGTCACGCAGCCGCTCCACTGACATTGGAACAACTCTCTTCAGTATCCTGATGACAACTTCTCTCGTGTCCTCTCCATCCTTTTCAGTGAGGTCAATCATCCTCAGATTCCACCTTCTTTTGTACCGGGTTTGCTCTGCACATGCTTCTTTCAACAGTCTGTTTTCTTTCTGAAGGCCTCCTATTTTTCCCTGAAGCATGCAGATTTCTTCCCAGTTTTCTTTTGCTGCGGTTGTGTTAGCTTCAATACATCTGTCGAAACTTTTCAAAAGTCCCATCTGCTCGTCCATTTTTCTGGTCAGAACTTGTACAGCTTGTAGAATTGCGGCGCGAGTATTCACGTCCTCACTTTCCCTTTGGTGTCTCGGTTTCTTTGGATTCGGCTGCTTAACTGGTGTGTGTTCTTTATTAATTTTGCCTTCTTTGGATGAGTGTTGCTCTGCTTCCATTTCTTCCTTAATGTCAAAATCATCACATGCCTCGTGGAGAGCAGCCAAGTTGTAGTTGTGGTCGGACATGGTTAAAAAAAAAAACAAAGAAAAAAAACCCCAGAATGTTGTAATAGCTTACTTTTGTCACTTAATTTTGAGCTTACATTGAATAGCTGTTTAGTAGAGGGGTTGTTACACTAGTTTATCACATTTCCAGGACTAAAAGAAACTTCTTACCAGAGCCTGCAAAAAGTGCTGCCACTCACTCCGCCATCTGGAAAAAAAAACTCCACCATTGTTATTGGATCTGGACTTGCGGAGCGCTTGGACCCGGAAGAGGCTAAACCAAGGGGGTAAGCTTCGCTTCAGAACGCGAACCTCCGATGGCGCCATTTTGTTGCTACAAAGCGATCACCTCTTGATAGCATTCCACTGACCGCCATTTTTTTTTTACGTCCCTTGACTGTGAATAACTTTACATCTGAAGCGTTTAAAGACTCTATTTGTCCATTATTTATTTCTAATGAAACACGACTGCCTATCTGACAGTGCTATAGCTAAATTTAAAGAAGATATTCCAACAGCATTCGACTCTATGTCATGCCTTAACATAACAGAGGACCTCTATGTTAACCTCAGTCCCTCTCAAATTGATACATTTGTAGACGGTGCTACGACTTGCCTACGGACGACCTTAGACTCCGTTGCTCCCCTGAAAAAGAAGATGATGAAGCAAAGGAAAGTAGCACCTTGGTATAACTCCCAAACTCGCAAATTAAAACAAATCTCGCGAAACCTTGAATGTAAGTGGCGTTCCACAAAAGTGGAAGAATCCCGTTTGGATTGGCAAGAAAGTCTCAAAACCTATAGGAAGGCCCTAAGAAAGGCCAGATCAAACTATTACTCATCATTAATAGAAGAAAACAAGAACAACCCAAGGTTTCTTTTCAGCACTGTAGCCAGGCTGACAGATAGTCACAGCTCTACTGAGCCATCTATTCCTCTAGCTCTGAGTAGTGATGACTTTCATGAGCTTCTTTAATGATAAAATTACAACAATTAGAGATAAAATCTGTCACCTTTTGCCCTCAACTTTTAACGGTTTACCTTTAAACGCAGAGTCGCTAGAAATAACGACTAGTCCCAACATATACTTAGACTGCTTTTATCCTATAGACCTTCAACAATTAATGTTAAAGATATCCTCAGCTAAGCCATCTACCTGTCTCTTAGACCCCATCCCAACGAGGCTACTCAAAGAAGCGTTACCCGTGGTAAACACTTCATTACTAGATATGATCAATATGTCCTTATTAACAGGTTATGTACCGCAGTCATTTAAAGTAGCTGTGATAAAACCTCTTCTGAAAAAACCCACCCTAGATCCTGAGGTCTTAGCAAACTATACTAACCTCCCCTTTCTATCCAAGATCCTTGAGAAGGTGGTTGCTAATCAGTTATGTGATTTTCTACATAGCAATAGTTTATTTGATGACTTTCAATCAGGATTCAGAAAGCATCATAGCACAGAGACAGCACTGGTGAAAATTACTAACGACCTTTTAACTGCTGCAGACAAAGGACTTGTCTCCATTCTTGTTTTACTAGATCTTAGTGCTGCATTTGACACTATTGACCATTCAATCCTGTTACAGAGATTGGAACACTTGGTTGGCATTAAAGGAATCGCACTAAGCTGGTTTAAGTCTTATTTCTCTGATCGATCTCAATTTGTTAATGTTAATGATAAATCCTCCAAGTACGTTAAAGTTAGCCATGGGGTTCCTCAAGGCTCAGTGCTTGGACCAATTCTTTTCTCCCTATATATGCTTCCTCTAGGCAATATTATTAGGAAACACTCAATTAACTTTCACTGTTATGCAGATGACACCCAATTATACTTGTCAATCAAGCCAGACGAAACCAGTCAGCTAGCTAAATTTCAAGCGTGCATTAAAGATATAAAATCCTGGATGACCTATAATTTTCTGATGTTAAACCCTAACAAAACTGAAGTTATTGTACTGGGACCTAAACACCTCAGAACCTCATTATCTAAAGACATAGCTACTCTGGATGGTATTGCCCTGGCCTCCAGCACTACTGTCAGAAATTTAGGAGTTATTTTTGATCAGGATATATCCTTTGGCTCCAGGCTATAGACCAGACCAGCAGTGATCAAACTTAGTTTAAGGTATTGTGAATGCTCAGATTCAGGCAAGGTCACAATATAAACATTAGACATGTGTATAAAACAAACCATCTGTTTAACATGAAAAAAATCCACACAGATTTGTCAAAATTATGATCCAAACACACGTCAAATTGCATTGACTTCTATGGGACGTCTGTTTTCTATCCCCCAAAAGGGGGCGCGGCCTTGAGTTTTAGCGAAATACCTGTATGTGCCGGTTGCGCATATTGTCGCAGAGTGATGCTTAAGCATAGGGGGCGGGCCAAACCATCATCAATGAATAAGGAAGTCTCTGCTGAGTTCAATGATACCTCACACAAGACTCTACCTTAAACGGTTCAAATGTTATGAAAGGGGCGTGGCCTGAGTAAGTGGGCGTAGTCATATTATAGGGGGCGGCTCAGTATCACATGTAGACCACATATTATAAGTTTCATGTAATTCGGATGATGTTTGTCATATAAAGCGCATTTCCTGTTGCCAGCTGGGGGCGCTATGACCAAAAGTCAATTTTGGCCTGTAGCTGTCCTCAGGCCTGGACCCTTGTCAATCGTGAGAAATTTCGGGCAGATACGACAACGTACACTCAAGTTACAACAACTTCTTTGTTCATCGCTGAACACTCAAAATGGCCGCCACGCCACGCCCACACCGTCTGACGAAAAGTTTTTCTTTTAATAACTTTTCATCGTTAAGGTGTTGGGATGGTACAGACCAAGTTTGAAGTCCATCGGATGAAATCTCTAGGAGGAGTTCGTTAAAGTATAGCACCTTGACTTTTAGGCCTACTTCCTGTTGCCACTAGGGGGCGCTATGACTTTAAGTAAATATCGGCCTTTATTTGTCCTCAAGGTCGGACTCTTATGAATCCTGAAAAGTTTCGAGGTAATCGGACAACGTACACTCGAGTTACACCCACTTCCTGTTTCGGTGGCGAAACACACAAAATGGCTGCCCTGCCACGGCCACGCCCTATGACGAAAAGTTTTTCTTTTAACAACTTTTCATCTTTAACATCTTAAGATGGAACAGACCGAGTTTGAAGTTGATCGGATGAAATCTCTAGGAGGAGTTCGCACACATATCGTAGCCTATCCTACCCTTTATATATATCCTACTGATTTGATTAAAGCAAGACAACGTCAGCAGTATTGACAGCAAAATATGTTACAGAATATTTCGTTCTGTATGACAGGTGCAATATTTGAAAATCTTTTCTCTGAAATTTTGTATTACATTTATATCTACATTGATGTCAAAACCTAGACTTTCAAACTTCAACATGTCATTTATTAATATGCATTTGTGTCTAAATGACATATAAACATATTTTCCTATTCTATTTTGCCTGGAAACACTTCCAACACGCTCGCGTCTCGTGTGAAAAATAGGCGTCGGTTCAATTTCTAGCAGGCAGTGTGTAAGCTCTAACCTGTTACCATGGGAGCCGAAATATAAACGGACACGCCACGCGGCTGACACGCTCGCACGGCGCGTGCAGTGTGTAACCTGTGTGTAACCGGCATTGGTAACCGGCCTTAAGCAAACATGGAGCTCGGCTTTTCCGCATTCTTGGCCCATGACGTCACGGTGGACACGCGCACTAGCAACAATTTGTTTGTGTTGTCTTAGCAACCGGTAGCAACATGCTCGTTCATGAGCTTCTCTCTCGTGACTCTTACAAGTGGCAAACTCATGAACTCGCCGTTTTCATTGTCTAAAATATCCACTAACATTACATTGTGTTTTCGTTGTTCCCGATCGTTTACATGCTTACAGACCTGCCAACATGTACGCATTTTGCGTACTCGGCACGCATTTTGACCCTTCCGTACGCTTGTATGATTCACTGCTCTCTAGGTACGCATTTTGTTGCATCTCTCATTTCTCCGGTTTCAGTTTCTATGCAATCTACATCTGTGACGTTGATTTTGCCGCTGAGGAGTGGAGTGAAAAGCTTTCGGCCAATCAGAGCGCTGAATTTTAACCCTCCGCCCACCTGCCCCTCCCTTCTTATATACTGTCTATGGGCCCTCCCAGAGCCATAGAGATATAAGAGTTGCGACTCTCGTTGATCTCGCTAGCGGGGTGGTCACGTGGTTCATGTAAGCCTGTATAGTTCCAAACACACGCAGCGCTGTCATGTTCCCCTATGGGACTGACAGCAGCAATTGCGATATTGAATGGTAAATATGAATAAAAACAAATACCCATGTACTTGTTTGATCGTTATTGCATATTTGTAAATGTCAGTTTTACATTTGGAATGGGGTGACAACTGAAAGCTATGTATAGATACGTTTTTAAGTTTTGGAGGGAAAGCTTCACGTCCGTGTTAGCATGATAGCACTAGGCTACTGTCTTGTATTGTCCTTCGTGTCACGGGGACTTTAGTTTATTTACATTTTGTATTAGCCTGTCCAAACGTGTTTGTTCTGACATGTCTGGGACCCCCCGTGCCAGTTCATGTTAAATGACATCACATAGTACGCAAGGGTCACCGGGAACCTGAAGCTCAACGCCAGGCCAATGCAAAAACGTCAAAAATAAACTAAGTCCCAGGGGACCCGAAGGACAACACAAGGGTTAACCTTACTAGATCTTTTTGAGATCAAAGATGATTCAAAATGTTCTTTTTTGCACATCTGGACTATTGTATTTTCCTTGATGTTGCTTGTAATTCCGATTCACTTACCCGTGGTCAGAGAGCGATTGAGAAAGCAGAGTAGCAACGGTCCATTCAGCATTTAGTATTCAGCCCACTTCTTCTGATGAGGCACGAGTTGACCACACAACCATGATCATTTTAAGACTAAGCCATACACCAAGTATCACATATATTAAAGAATAACAACTCAATACACTTGGATGAATACATTTTTTTTATTAAACAATGAGTGACACAACAAGAACAAGTACAGAACAAAAAGTGAATACAGTGGGGAAAGGAGACAATTAAAAAAAATCAATACAACAAGATTAACCGCTGGCACCACTGGTTATAAAACCCTTCAGCAAATGCAGATTCTACTGCCTAACATCTGCACGCTGCAAAGGAGGATACAGCATGTAAATCTGGAGCCAGAAGTTTTGGGGGTTAGTGTTTGAGATGCTGAGTGTTTAATAAAACAAATCCTCTCCACATATATCAGGCTGAGGTTTGTGGTACAAAAAACAAGTGGGAACAAGTATGAATAAGAGCAACAAAGTAGAGCCAGGAATAGGGGGAATAGTATAAGTGATTAATTAACAAAAAATATCCTCCACATATACCGGTATCAGGCTGAGGTTAAGGATTCAATCAACACAGCAGACTTCCTCACATAAGGTCATAACATCTAGTCCACTGCCAGTCCACTGCCAAACACCTTACCTCACACCATCCGCAGCCTCCAGTCTCCTCTTATTTCAGCAGCCAGCAGCCACGACCAGCAGCCGTCGCCAGCACCAGTAGGGCTGCTCGAATATGGAAAGAAATATGATCATAATTATTTCGGTCAATATCGAAATCACGATAATTTAACACGATTACTTGTTGACTTCTGGAAAGATGTTGCAATTATTGAACTTAAAAAAACAGTGGAAAACGTTAAATAAATCAAACGTAAAAAAAACAAAAAAACACAACTGTGAAATTTGCCTTAATACTTTTTCATATTATGTCATTGTCATATGTCATTCACTGATATTTTGTGTGTGGAATAACTTGTATTCATACATGAAATCCAACAGCCCTTTCAAGGGTATAATTAAACAAACGCAACCTTATTTCTAGACACAGTACTCAGCTGACTAGCTAACACCGTCAGATTCAGCAGATAAAACCTAAATAAAACCCGTCCTTAATCAACCTTAATGATCCTAGTAATCCAACATCAATAACTAACTAAATCAAAGGTGTCAGAGATTCACTACTGAACTTCGTAATTGTTGGTGTAACGATACCTTCACAGCTGGCGAAGTCAAGCTAACAAACGAGCTAACAAACTAGCAGGCAATCGGTCGGCTACCAAGATAAAAAATATATAATCACGCTGTGCACACATACAAATAAAGATCAGTATATGCATCATAAAGGGCCTCCTTTAAAATATAGACAGTTGACAATTCAAAAGAGGTAGCTATTTAATCAACTTACCTCAGAAGTTACTCGACGGCCAGCAATGAAAGTGAATGGTGTCCGACGCCGTGAAGGGATTGTTTGGAACTATGCGAGGCTGCATACCCCGGAAGTAGGCGGGAAAAAGCGTACAACGGAGTCCAATGGGAGTGTCGCCACTCTGTCTTTCTCTATCACTCTGGCCCCTCCTAGCCAAATGCTTTGCACGTTTAATTCAATTCAGTGCCTCAGCAAGCCAGGTTGTCCGGATAACAGTAGGCTTGCATGCCATGACTGAACCGCCTCAAAAAAACGTTCGGAACATAGACAGTATTTATCAGAACGATTTCTACCTCACAGAGACAGTATATAGAAGCTCCTCACCCATTCTGCACCGTGTGCAAGACAGACATCAGTCACCAAGGGGCAACAGGTACCGAACACAGTCCCATAAACAAATACTCCTACAACATCTGTGTCCTGTCAGTGGCGACAGCAATGGGACCGAGCAACTGACAGATAACATGTCGAGAATTAATGTTTAGTCTTGCTACACGTAATATTATATTTTATCAGCGGTGGAAAGTAACTATAGCCTATAGTCGGCTACTTTGATTCAATTTTAATTGGGTATTTTTCATTTTCTCCTACTTATTAGGCTACTTCTAGTCCACCACAATTCAGAGTCAAGTAGGCTATTGAATTTTTTACTTAACTATTTATTTTATAGCTTTAGTTACTTTGCAGCGTCAGATTAATAATATAAAATAATATGAATAAATTATGATGTATTTCATATTCACAAGCTACCTGCCAAGAATACTTCTGCTTCTATTTTGGTGAAAGTAACTCAAAAGTAACGCAAAAGTAGTGTAAGCATTACAATTCAGAGACAATAATGTTGTAATATAACTAATTACTCTCAAAGACAGTAACTAGCAATCAATAATGTATTACATTTTGGAAGTAACTTGCCCAACACTGGTGTCAATAGGCTAGCCTATCTCACCGTCCATCCTTGCCATTAGTTGGGGGCAGTTAGAAAAGTGGTGGAATGGCTAGAAAACTAAAAGGTTTTAGAAAGGCCAGGTGCTGATTAACGTAAGATAGAGGTAACAGTTAGGCTGTTTATGTGATGTGATGGCAACTGACATAATGCAATGTCACCCATGTCAAATTGGTAAAAGCGTATCTGAAAATATCTGACCCATGTTATTTATTAGCCTATAATTGTGTCTCTGTCAGGCTTCAATCTGTGCTTTTTTTAGTAGTTGCTTTAGGCCTATTTAAAGTTGCTTTATGAGTAAATCATTACTTAGACTACTTCATTTCCCTTCAGTAATCAGAAGAAGGCTACGTGTTAACCTCGTCTAACTCTCATCTTTAACACAGAAGTAGTTATGCATATTGATTAGCTCTCTCTGCCTCCTGTTGGTTAGACTAACCAACAGGATATAAGAAAACATTTGTATCAGTGGCGGCTCCTGAAAAAATTCTCAGGGGGGGCAATTTTTCTGATGATTTAGGTGACCTACACACATTTTAAAAAAGATATGTCCAGCAACAACATGAAGACAGGGGCAGCATATAAGTCAATACCAGAAGCATTTATTGACTGATCTCAAAAGTGTTGGCTTACAAAAGCAAAATATGTTATCACAGTAAAAATAATCAAGGGTGTTCTTTCACATTCCTCAACACTGCATAAACAATATGCATTTCCATAAACAAATGAAATATCAGCTGAAAATACAGCATCTTGGTATTTGTTCAGATTGCAGGATCAACAAGAGCTTTTACCACATTTACAACATTTCAATATTAGTGCAGCCAAATAATGTTTAAGAGTAAAAGAGAAATCCACACTTACACAATAAATAGTAACAGCATGGCAATAACAAGTAGACAAATTGTTGAGAGAAGTGGATCTTTAGAACTACATTTTGTGGATTGTAGGATATGACCAAAGTGCTACTTAATAAACGCAAAGTAACGTTGTCCCAAATAGGGGAATGAACAAGTGAGGCTTGACCTAGTGTGGTCTGGGCATCTTGGCTTTACACATTGAAGACCAAACCAGAAAGATGAGGTGCTGCTAAGTTTAACTAAAGAATTCTGATATACACATTACTTACTTCAAAAAGGCCTCATGGTTGAATTGGAAATATGTGCACCTGAGCATAATTCACAACAAGCAAGCAGGAGCTTTTGATAGAGGCTACTGAAAACATTGATGCAAGTTATTGGTAATAAGAAATCTGTTTAGACTTCCATATTCTGCCCTCTTGTATAGATTTGTGAAAATGAACAGTGATAGACATTTTGCCTGAAAACAGAATTTGAAAATAATTTCTAGAAAAAAGGTAAACACAGCTATCTGTATGGCTTTGTAAAAATGAACAACCATATTCTGGCCATTTGTAGAGATTTGTAAATATGAACAACCCTATTCTGGCCAATTGTATAGATTTGTAAATATGAACAACCATATTCTGGCCAATTGTATAGATTTGTAAATATGAACAACCATAGTCTGGCCAATTGTATAGATTTGTAAAAATGAACATGAACAGATTTCTTTTACTTTTTTTTGAATGAAAAAATAACTATTTTAAACAACATCAACAGTGAACTGATTTGGGCGTGTGTGTGTGTGTGTTAAAGAGACAGACAGGGAGGGACAAAGAGAGAGAGAGGCTACATTACTTGTACTGAAACTGTGCTCTTCTCTCTTTCAATGCAGCAAAGCGGTCAATGACTTTCTCATTGAAATCAGGCATGCTGAGGACTAGTTCCCTCTCCATGGAAAGCATGGCCAGTGCATTCAGACGTTCCTGGCCCATTGAATTTCGCAGGAATGTCTTAACTCGTGTCAAAGTTGAGAAACATCTCTCAGCTTCAGCTGTTGTCATGGGAGTAGTTATGAGGATGTTCAACAGAGTCACAGTCTCAGAGAACGTCTCCTGGAGGTTGTAGCTCATGAGAACCTGGTACAGTGCCAGTGCACCACAGCAGCCCTTGAATTCAGGATTCTCATAGATCAGAGAGAGTTCTGTCTTGAGCTTTGCCTTGCTCAGCATGGGGTATGCATTCACAGTGGCATTCAGAGCCTCATCAGGAAATGAATGGCAGTACCTTTCAAACATGTCTGCTTGCAGTAAGGTAGCACTCACAAGGTGGCCAGAGAAAGAGAACCTTTCTTTGGTGTGATCCAGGATGGTGTTGCAGACCTCTTCAGACAGCCTTTTTGGCTCCTGTTGCTTCTTGCAGCTGCTGTTGAGAGGAGTCCCTGAAGGCAAACAGACCAATGTGTTTGTTGGCTTTGTACAGTATTGTTGTCTATGTGATGCACAGGTATATGCAATGTATCCATGTATAGTACAAATACTTCAGTTCCACTTAAAATGGCCAGGGATGCATAAAGTCTTTAGTGTTTAAGTTAGCCTTTGTGTCTCACATAGCCTGGATGTTCAGCACAGTATACAGTGGTGCTCATAAGCTTATGAGCCCATGCTAAAGTTGACTAAAAAGAGGAATAAAAAAAAGAAAAAGAAAATTGGTGTCCTTAAAGGTTGGATTTTCCAACTTTTTTAAATTAAGTCATTAAGATCAATTTCCAAAAGATGATTTTTTTATTCCTCTTTTTAGTCAACTTTAGCATGTGTTCATACACTTATGAGCACCACTGTACAGTACACATAGTATATAAAGTAAGCTAGATTACACCACTGGCCATATATAATGAGAATAATGTAATTTCAAACACAAATGCAGTCTCCTTTCATGCATACATTTTCAAATAAAGCTCTGCTTTGAGAAAGATCGAATGATATTGTTTAATCTTACTTTATGGCCTGCACACCGCTTGTGAAGCTGTCGAGGGCACGTTTGATGAAGACAGCATCGATGTCCTTCTTCTGTAGCTTCTGGTACAGAATGTCGACGTGGGGCATGATTTTGTGAAAAAGCCCCAGGAAAAAAATAAAATCTTCATCATGTAGCATCCTCACGTAGCCAGATGCCTCTCTCACGGTGGGCTGGTCAAATGAACCCAATGAACCCGTCCGGATGGCTTCAAAACATTCGATGAGGTCGTCTCGATTCTCGTAGACAGTGTTCACGACTCTGCTGTTGAAGTTCCACCGTGTGGATGAAGCTCTGGGCAGTCTTCGTGCAACAGTCTGGTCAAGAATGCTGGTGCGTTTGGGTGACCGGGAAAAAAAAGTTGCAATCCCACTCAGATCGGAAAAGAAAATGTTCACTTTTTTTGATGCGAGAAGTAGCTTGCTGCATGATCAAATTCAGCTGATGCGCATAGCAATGCACGTAATGGGCATTCTTGAAATGCTCACGCACCTTTTGCTGCACACCAGCCTTCTCTCCCCCTCATCACACTGGCTCCATCGTAAGCTTGCGCAATTAGTTTGACTTTCTCGTCGTCGGCAAAAGACCGTTCAGTCTCTCCAAAAAGCACACTGGCGATTGAGACTGAGGTTGATTCCGAGATGGGAAGAAACTCAAAAAAGCGCTCCTGCACTTTGTGGTTGCTATCTATGTACCTCAGCACAAGCACCAGCTGTGTCTGTGTAGAAACGTCCGTGGTCTCGTCAGCTTGGATAGCTACGAAGTTCGCCGACTTCACCTCCTCCACAATATGTTCCCTCATGACCGCTAGCATACACTCCAGTAGCTCGTTTTGAATGGTCTTTGATGTGCCCTTGAAAACTTTAGCATTTTTAAGATGGTCATCAAACACCTCATCTAACTGTGCCACAAAGTTGACAAGTCCAAGAAAAATACCAGGGTTGGTGGAGCCCTCAGTTTCATCTTTGCCTCGCAAAGCTAACTCAAACACTCCGCAAAACTTCACACACTGGATTAGCCGGCTGAGGATGTGGCGGTTCTTGCTAACCTCATCGTTAGGCGGCGGACAGCTAGCCTGTATCCTTCATCCAGTTGAGTGGCAATGTTCACTCTCCCCAAAGCAGACAATCTCAAACAGCTATCCATGTGGGTCTTTGACAGCTCATGTTTCTTAATCTTTTCTGAAAGATGGTGCATGTCCGTTACCCCAGTCGCTGTCCAAGCGGTGCTGTCTGCCGTGCCGCCTTCAGGGTGAAAGAGTAAGCAGGGGTAGCAGAAGACTGCATTAGCCACATCGCAGCCTGCTAGCCAGGTTTTTTCGTTCGTACCAATTTTTGGAAAATCCTCGGGTGTAGGACTTTCCCCCTTTAGTAGAAACCTGTTGAATTATTAAATTTGGTCTGGGAGGTCCTAATTGTTTCGTTGCCAATTTATCTTCATTTGTTCGCCGGGAAAAAGGAACTTCTTTCAAAGAGACAATCGAGTTGCACTGAACGCTAGCCATCTTGACAGTAGTACGTGAATTGATTGACGCTGCTACCCGCTCTTTTCTTAGTTACGTTCATGGTTATGTTACGTATGACGAAAGCACGTAAGTGCAAGCCCTCCCGGAGCCCATAGAGATTGTATTGAAAGCTCTGATATTTTAAAAAAAAAGATTTTACATGAGAGTCTATGAGAGACTTCTGGGGCGATTTTCAACCTGACTGAAATCGCCCCAAAAGGGGCGGGGCCATTTGAAGCACGACTTTAGCCTGATTGGACATTTAGTGGCAGATCAGACGTCTGGATTAGAACACTGATAACGACTGTTGCCGTGATATAATTGATTAGAAAAAAAATCCCTTCCTTTTCCCGTTTGGCAGTGCGTCGCCCATATCGCCCTAATGAACACACCGCCCCTGATTTGTATAGTAGTTTGACTACACGTACAGCCATTCATCCACTCCTCTACACATTAATAATAATTTATTGTAATCTAGAAGGTAGTGATGAGCCAAACAATGCATTTTCAGGTGGAAGAAGTTTCCATGGGCTATGCTTCCTGTACAACGGTTTGTTTTCAATTCAATGTTAGGAGTGATATCAGTAATTGTATAACATTTATGGTCTACTTGTATATGGTTATGGAGTAACTAAAAAGTCTTGATTGGTGAAATTATATTATGTAGTATGGTGTTAGGTATCTCATAGTTTTCTCATTGGTGAGTGCAAAGGGGGGGTGTAGGCCTACTCATAAAATTTCTTCAAGGTTGGCAGGTCTGTGCTTAGCTAAATAAACGATAGATGTATTTAGCTAGACAACCAAGAAGATTTGATCATTATGTCGTGCTACTAGCTAGCAGTTAGCCTGCAGTATGGTGAACAGAGCTCATCCATGGCTTCATCTCTCATCCACGTTACAAGCTTTACAGCATACAGCCCTCGGATGTATCATAAGAGAGAACCAAGGCCATGTAATCACTATGTCTGTAGTAACATTATGTAGGCATGATCTTAATACAGCCATGCTAGCTAACCCTGATGTTAGCAACTAACTAGCTAGCCGATACCCGAGCCAGTTTGGGAAACGCTAATGACGTTACATCCATGTAACAGGCTTTACAACATACATACATCCCTCGGATGTATCATAACTTCATAAGATAATACTATGGACGTATTAATAGAACACATGGTGAATTACAACCATTAGCTATATCCATTATTACAGCTAGCAACATGAGCTCGGCAGAACAGTCATGTGAGCGGGCGTGCGCAGTCCCGTGGGTCTGCTCGCGTCCATTATGCGCGTTCATCATTTCAAATTTAATTAAAGCTGCAAGCAGCGATGACGGGCCCTCGCTTCTTGCCCCGGGGGGTACTGGCAAATGCAACATCACATGTAGACCACACATTCTAAGTTTCATGTAAATCTCAAAACTTTTGCCAAGATAGAACCGTTCATGTTTCCACACCCACCTACAGGAAGTTGTTCCTCCATAACTTGCGCATTGTGTTAGCTATCAAAATTCTTTTGATAACTTTTAGTCACGAGCGTCAACCGAGTCTATATCCAAGTTTTCGTGCAGATTGGACTCACGGCCCAGGAGGAGTTAGACAAAGTATGTTTCCCATATATCGCGATGTGAATAATTAATAAAAAAAATTCTAACAGCGCCATCTAATGGCCGATGCACTATAAATTTGGTGTGGATGCTCAAACCCCTATACGGAACAACTTTGTCATATTTGGTGTCAATTGGGAATAAATCTTGTTAAGATACGCAACTTCCTGTTTCGACAGCCCCCTACAGGAAGTTGGTCCTCTGTAACTTGCGCATTTTGTTAGCTATCAAAATTATTTTGATATATTTTTGTCATGAGGGTCCACCGAGTCTATGTGCACATTTTTGTGCAGATGGGACTCACGCTCTAGGGGGAGTTAAAAAAAAGTAAGTTTCGCTCAAAGCAAATTAGCTAATTAATTAAAAGAAATTAAAACAGCGCCATCTAAAGGCCAATTGACGACATATTTGGAATAGCCGTTGGCAAGATATAACCATTCCTTTTTCCACTCCCACCTACAGGAAGTTGGTCCTCCATAACTTGCGCATTGTTGTAGCTATCAATATTTTTTTGATAACTTTTTGTCACGAGGGTCCTCCGAGTGTATATGCAAGTTTCCGTGCCGATCGGACTCACGTCCCAGGAGTAGTTAGACAAAGTAGGCTTCCCATATGTCAATATTTTGATGATTAAATAAAAAAAATTAAAACAGCGCCATCTAATGGCCGATTGCAGCCAACTTTGGCACAGTTGCTAAACCGGCCAGGAGGAACATCCTTGTCAAGTTTCGGGGCAATCGGAATACTTTTTGTCAAGATAACGCAACTTCCTGTTTAGACAGTAAGTTGCTTTTTTCAACTATCAAAATTCTCTGGATAATTTTTCATTATGAGGGTCAACAGATACTTCCTGCTAAGATTCAAGAAGATTGAAGTCACGGCCTAGGACGAGTCCGAAAGAATGTAAAACACCTGAAAAATGCATAATTAAAAATGGCCGCCTTCCGGTTGGGCGGAGCTAATGAATGTAAATGGGAAATATGTCTGCAATGATTAGAGCAATATGGGTATTAAATCTGGTGAAGATCGGAGCAACTATGTCCAAGTTAAGGCCTTCTACGCATTAGGGGGCGCTATGGAGCCCGCTTACAGGTATGGGCCAAATTGCTGTACAGTCTCGCAAAGCCCCCAGGTGTTTAAGTGGCCGCCAATTTTTGTGAGTTTTCATATATATTGAGGCCGTCAAAAATGTGCCCAAGGGCTAAAACCAATTAGGGTCACATAGGCCACGCCCACTTTGACCAGTCCGTACCTTACTATAGGGGTGGCCTCATGAGTGGCCCTAGATGGTACCCATCAAATTTTGTAAAAATCGGATGAGCAGTTCATGAGGTATAAACTTTATGTACTTGTAGTGCCCCCTAGTGGCCAATGTTCGTAGAATGTGTGGGGCACCTCCAGAGGGTCATGGCAAACAAGAATCTTAAGTTTTGCGTTAATAGCAATTATTTTGGTTGAGATATGGCAAAGTTGGTGTTTTCATACTTAGCTACTCACATTTGTTTGTACGTAATATGTGCAATTTTTATCCTATAAAAATTCTTTGGATACATTTTTGTCAGGTCCGTCTAGAGATGCTACCTGCCAAGTTTCATGCAGATCGGTCGCACGGTCTAGGAGGAGTTCGGCAAAGTAGGTTTTCAATAAATCGCCATTTTTCACGCATAAAAGTCTAGGCGGAAATGGGCGTGGCCTATATCAGGAGATTCAGCTGGATCCAGGGAATGCGAAGATATATGTGTTTTTGAATGTGCGATGTACGGCTTGGGAGTTATAGGGCCAAACGCGGGTTTTTCTGCAATAGCGCCACCTAGTGGTGCATATGAGTAATTCTTTCGAATCTTTGCAATTTTCACCAGTTGTGACATGTTTGCAAATTGTTGTGAGTTTTCGTGCATGCTAACCCCCTCAAAAATGTGACGATGGACTCGGAAAAATAATCTGACGAAAAACAATAGGTTCCTTCGCACTTTTCAGTGCAAGGCACCGTTGGGGCCTTGCACTTTCGTGCTCGGGCCCTAATAATTCTGGATTCACTTCAAGTGAATGTTAAAAATGTTAAAAACGTAACGTTTTAAACAAGGACCCTTTCATTGTTCAAGCTGGTAAGTTGATATACCCTGAAACAAATGATCCGCTGAAATATAGATGTTTCTTTCGCCATGTAATGTCTTTGTGAAAAGTCTTTCTGGGCCATGGGGTGCAGTACCACCGTTATCCAGCCACTCTTGTACATGCTCTTGTACAGTAGCTAGGTGGCGGTGTGCGTCATAAAGTTGTTTGCTATTCGTCAGTTTTCCGAGAGAAGAAGAAAAAAGGCAGGCAAACCAGCAGAAACAGCCGCAGCAGAGAGGTCCATAGTTCTCCAAGGATTTTCGCAGTAAATTATCAAAACGTCGTACGCAATGAGGTAATTATATTTTAATACATGTAACATTTATTTCCATTGAGTTTTACATATGTATACAACCAAAGTGTTGACTGTAGTCGCGTAGCTCCTGACGTTAGAGTTAGATCGGTGTACTTGGTAAAACGAATACCTTAGCAGGAAGCTAGCGGCGTGCATTGTTTGAACGCTAACGTTAGCTACTAGCTAACATGTTAGAGCAGTACTTAAAGGTAACGTATTCATTCACGTTAGCGTTATGTATTATGTGTCGTCAGCAGTGAAGCGTGGTAATGGTATTCTGAACTGAGAAACGTTAATTTAACAACTAAATTACATAGTGGGCTGACGTTAGCTAACTAGCTAGCGTTGCCTAGCCAAGTAGCTAACGTTAGCTAAACGAATGAATGAATACACTGATGTGGATGGTAGCGTAATGCTAGCAGGTGAGTAACGTTATGTTAGGGCATTCAACGCAATGGCAATACATAATGCCTAAACCGAGTGATCACGACGTCATTAACCTTGCTGTAATGTAGCGTTATGGGAGCAGTTCCCACATGTCGCTGTGTTTGTGTCCAGAGGAGACCGCGGCAGGGGCCGGGGAGGCCGCTTCGGATCCCGCGGAGGACTGGTCCAGGGGTGAGTTCAGCCACAGAGCTGCTGTTTGCTTGTATTAATTAACATCGTAAAGACAAAATGATTGAAACAACCGGGGGACGTTCTGAAACGTCAATGGAGTAAATTAATGGAAAACTAACTTCCGGAGCCGTTTAAAAGTGGGCCATCACTGTTGAGCTCTGTTGAACAACTCTATTTAGCACTGTTGCAATCATGTGAAACCCCTAATGACGTTGATATGTTGTTGTGATAATATTAGCTTTTATTAACCTTTACCATATATCACCCACCACTACTACTGTCTGTGAAATATCCATCCAACCATACCCTTTTTACATCAGATATTCTCTTGTAACAAAACTACAAACTGTTGATCTTTTTTATATTCCTGTTTAGGTACCGTCCATTTGTCCCACACATCCCATTTGATTTTTACGTGGTGAGTAAAAAAACCATGTGTGTGTGGGGGGGGGGTTGTTACATTTAGACATGAGCCTCAACGTGGGAAAGATTAATGGCGCTTTAAAGAGTAACTTAACAGACTGGAGAGCTGTCTCTGGTTGAATGTTTTAGTCTGTTTCACCTCTGACTGCAGCAAGCATCGCTTTTAGATGTGGTTGGCAATATTTTAACTACAATGGAAGGAATAGATTATTAAAATGAAAAGTGCCACTGTGCTATGGCAACAAGTGACAGCTGCAGCTAGTATAGCTTTAGCTCAACAGTCTGACCAATAATCACATATATAATTACAATTTTGCATATCTAAACAAAATTAACAGTTGCATTCAACAGCCATACCCCTTAGGACCTTAGCGAATGTTAGCAGACACGTTATAATTTTAAAGATTAGTAAAATCAGAGACCTAGAACTATTCTCAGAACTACGCTAGCATAATGAATGGCAGTGGTTTCTGCTACATTGTCATTTTAGGTAAGGTTACTAATTTAACAAGCTCTGCGGTTACACTTTACTTGACGGTATCTACATAAGAGTGACATAACATAACGCTTCTTTTAGTAAGTGTCATTTTATGGTTAGGGTTCATGTGTTCATGAATGTCACTCTTATGTAGATACCTTCAAGTAAAGTGTTACCGTCTCTGCTCTACCACTCTCATATAACACCAAAAATAACTAACACGAAAAATCGGAGTGTCTTTTGTGATATGTCCCAGCCTTTTGCAATGTGTTTATTGTTCCAGTTGATATCATGATGACGATTTAAAAAAAACCGATATATTGTGCAGCCCTGATGTAGGCAAACATTCATTCAAATCAAATCAAAAGGGATGAGATCAGAAAGTGATTGATTTTCTGACGCAGAAAAACTCGTCCACGCACTAATCTCCTCCAGGCTTGATTACTGTAACAGCCTGCTTATCGGTATACCAAATAAAAACCTTCAGAAACTACAATTCATTCAGAACTGTGCTGCCCGAACTCTGATGAAAGCTCGCAAATACGACCACATCACCCCCATTCTTCAGAACCTTCATTGGCTACCCATAACCTCAAGAATTCCATACAAGATTGCCCTCATCACCCACCATTGCATCTACAACAACGCCCCGCAATACCTCAAAGACCTCATTATCCCTCACACATCCACCCGTAACCTCCGGTCCCAAAGTACAAACCTCCTCTATCAGCCCCGCTCAAGACTCCGCACCATGGGAGATCGAGCCTTCTCCATCGCTGCTCCACGCATCTGGAATTCCCTCCCTGAACATTTGAGAAAACCCCAGTCTGTGGACACCTTTAAAAAAAGAGCTTAAAACTGTTTTGTTCAGGCAGGCGTTCTTAAGTTGTCCTTAGGCTTTGCAGATTTTATTTTATTTTTTGCACTAAACTGCTCTTTTAGCTGTTTTTATGCCTATTTTACATATGTATTTTTGTTTCTTTTTTTGTAATGCGTTTTAAATGTGGTTTCTGTAGCACTTTGAGATTCTTTTATGAAAAGTGCTTTATAAATGAAATGTATTATTATTTTTATTATTGATTTCTGATGGAATGTCCCAGTAGTGTCCTACGTACTGAAGTAGGCTGTTGTTTTTTTTCACCAGTGTGAGATGGCCTTTCCCAGAGTAAAGCCTGCACCTGACGAGACAGCTTTTAGTGAGTGTCTGCTGAAAAGGAACCAGGACCTGAGCCCCACCCCTGCAGAGCAGGTCAGTCCACAAACCTAAGTTGACTAGATAACAATCCGTCTCACCAATTTCTGTTTTGTTAATTCAGTATGTTGCTTACATTCATTGACATAAACAATGTTTTTTGGTGTTTTCCTGCATATAGTCCTCCATCTTGTCCCTGGTCACAAAGATCAACAATGTCATTGACAACCTGATCGTTGCACCAGGCAACTTTGAAGTGGTGAGTCATTTTTCTTTTACCGTACACTCTAACCTTCTTAATGACTCCGTAATGAGCACATTATTGTAGTCCAGATCAGTGTACCACGTCACTACATATTGCAATTACATGATGTACGTGACAAATAAAAAGTTGTGAATAAAGAAGTGTTCTGCCTGAACATCGCAGGCTATCAGGAATGTTTAAATATTTAGAAAACTATACCGCATTTTTTTTAAATAAACACATTTTATGTGACATCTACGGCTGCAACAACGAATCAATAAAATCGATAAAATTCGATTTCTAAAAAAGTTGGCAACGAATTTAATTATCGATTCGTTGTGTCTCGCAACTATTACGCCACTCAGTCACGGAGATAAAAAAAAATTGAGTTCAGAGCTCTGCTCCGGAGCGAAAGAAAAGAAAAAAGAGCAGAGCGGGGGTAGAGGAAATACGGAGAGAGACCGGAGAGACCCGTAACGTTGTTCTGAAACACTCGGCGGAGGCAGAGAAATCAGTACGACCTAAGTCATCCAAGGTGTGGGAGCATTTCACACTAAATAAATCAAAAACGTGTTAATTGCAAGATAAGCAAAAGCGACACGGCATGGCACGGGCGCACCACGGTGATGAGTCAGCACCTAAAACGTAAACATGTTGGAGTCCTTGATGAGGAGGAAGGGAGTTCAACAGCAGGGTAAAGTCACTACACTATCCTACTTCTGATCAACAGAACAACAACAGCAGGGTAAAGTCACTACACTATCCTACTTCTGTTCAACAGAACAACAACAGCAGGGTAAAGTCTCTACACTATCCTACTTCTGTTCAACAGAACAACAACAGCAGGGTAAAGTCACTACACTATCCTACTTCTGTTCAACAGAACAACAACAGCAGGGTAAAGTCTCTACACTATCCTACTTCTGTTCTAGAGAACAACAACAGCAGGGTAAAGTCACTACACTATCCTACTTCTGTTCCGTTCTGAAGTGAGGAACGTACCGTCCCTCCAGTAGCTCTTCTGGTGCTGCTGTTTACTCGTTATCCAGCTGACTAGCATGACAAGCTATCGTTAGCTCGGTTATAACAGTAATAAAGCAGGGGTGGTATCGTTTGCAAGACGACAGACATGGTTTTATTCACTCGCCTTTTTTTTCAATCTTTTCAATTTTTCAATCTGTTGTCATGTATATATTATGTGCTTTGTCCCATATCAGTTATTGTTGACAAATATATTAGTGTGTGGTGTATAAATGAACTTAACTTGCACTTACTACAATGATGGTAATAATTATGTGTGTGTGTCTGTCTGTATCTGCTATTTGGGTTACTTACCTTTACACAACTATTAACTAAAACAACAAGTATGTATTGAGTTGATGTAAAGTAATGCTTTTTGGTTTTTTTTATCCGATTAATTGATTATTAAAATAATCGTTAGTTGCAGCCCTAGTGACATGTTATGTATTAAAAAAAAACCCACCGTAGTTCAGTGTAAATATTTGCTGACTAGACTGTTTAAATTTCTATTTGGCCAAATCTGAGAAGTTTTCAAATAGGAGTAAATAGATGTGGAAATATGATGAGCTATTTAATAATGCTAGTACATTACATGTTAATAATGCTAGTACATTGCATATTAATGTTGTACTTGTCTCTCTTCATAGCAAATTGAAGAGGTGCGTCAGGTGGGCTCTTACAAGAAGGGAACCATGACGACGGGACACAATGTGGCTGACCTGGTTGTAATCCTCAAGATCCTCCCTACACGTGGGTGATCAGTAGTGGCGTCTGTTTCAAAATTTAACAGGCAATCAGTGTAATAATCCAGAGTGTAACACTGTTTAAAAGCAAGCTGCTGGTAATGTACCTGTACTTGTTTTGGATGGAACTCCGAGAATGTCACATTAAGGTGTTTGCAGCCAGTAAACTGCTAGTGATGGCAGTGATGGGGCTTTTAAAGTAACATCATCTTATTCTCCACTCCACTAAAGCTCCACTAGTATGCATGCTTGTATATGATGTGGTTGCATCAGTTTTGATCAACCAAACAAACTGAGATCCTCGGGCTGTCCACTGCATCACTGAATCGTGAGGTCAAGTTTTGTGTGCAGTGGGTCTGTTTTTTGGTAGGACCATTTCACCATTGACTACTGTTGTGGCATGCCATATCAGGGCTGTGCCTTCCTTGGGGAAAAGTAGATCTTAACTGTTTAAACACAAGCAGCCAATGTATAACTAACTTAGCCTAAAAGTTAAGTGCACCTCTCCTGATTTAAACAAGTCTATAAATCTGACCATGCATTTGATTCTAGCTTTGGGTATCTTGACTGTTTTCAATACTCATGTGCAACAGACTCATTTTGATTTGTAGCAGAACAGTATTCATTTAATACAATACCCCATTGCCAAAGAAACAGTCTTGAGTTGGTCAGTGTGACTGGCCTGTTTATTACATTAAAGACCGCCGTGCATCAGGGAGTAATGTCACAAGAGCTTTATTGAGAGCCCTTTGTAATTTAATTGGTGTAATGTTTTCTTTTCCAGTGGAGGCAGTTGCTGCTCTCGGGAACAAAGTAGTGGAGACCCTTCGCACACAGGACCCTACTGAAGGTAACCCACCGACGGACTGTCAGGATAAATAAGTGTTTCACAAGGGAATACAAGAGATCAGATCTACTGAGGCCCGTTTATCTAGCAGATGTTTAATGAGGTTTCGCTGGGCTGTAAGCAGTAAAGAAGGCTTTTTATTGATGCAGCAATTATGAGCAACATTATTTTGTTTAATTTAGGATTCAAACAATAGACTTGATTCTGAGACCTTGTTTTGTGTCCTGGGTAAAATCAAAAGCATTCACTTTTATTATTTGTCAAGCTTTTAGTGATTCATTGCTTGTAGCCAGCAGTCATTGCTCATGTAATACTGTGTGTACCTGCTGGGCAACTGACTGTGTGTATCTGCTGGTTTCAGTGCTGTCCATGCTGACCAATGAGACAGGCTTTGAGATCAGTTCAGCTGATGCTACTGTCAAGATCCTCATCACCACTGTCCCTCCCAACCTGCGCAAGCTGGACCCGGAGCTGCACTGTAGGATCTTACACACATGTCCACAACACACACTTGCGCTCAGTTTGTAACCCCCGAGGTTAACACGCCAGACCATAAGTCGCAATGTCGCCACATCTTTAGTGTAGTCGGACACCTTAGTTATCGTCATCTCTCCGCAGTCTGCAGGGCTTAAAGTATTCCGGCACCGTGCCGGATCTCCAGCGTGCGGCCATGAGGAAAAAAAAAACAACTTGCATGCGGTTTAATGTTTTCGAGTCAATTGATTTCACATACCAATCATATAAGAGGAACGCAGCTCTAACACAGGGTTGAAAGTAATCGGGCCTGGTGCCGGATTTCTGGCATCAGAATCAGAATCAGAATCAGAATCAGAAAAGCTTTATTGCCAAGTACATTTTTTACACATACAAGGAATTTGTTTTGGTGTCGTAGGTGCATGTCACACATTATCTAAAATAAGTTAAACAAACAGGTTAACAGAACAGACAATATAAGTATAAATATATAAATATATGTGTATATGTACACACACAGGATGTAACATAATAAAATAAGAGTAACAGTTAAGATAAAAAAGAGCAGATTAAGTACAGTGGCATGTAGAGCCAGAGGTGGGTGTGGAGAGAGTCAGGGTGGGTTCCGGGCCTTGTTAAGAAGGCTAGTGGCGGAGGGGAAAAAGCTGTCCTTGTGACGTGAGGTCTTGGTCCTGATGGACCTCAGCCTCCTGCCAGAGGGGAGTAGCTCAAAGAGTTTGTGTCCGGGGTGGGAGGGGTCAGCCACAATCTTTCCAGCACGCTTCAGAGTCCTGGTGGTGTAAAGGTCCTGGAGCGGTGGGAGATTGCAGCCAATCACCTTCTCAGCTGACCGAATGACACGCTGCAGTCTGCCCTTGTCCTTGGCAGTGGCAGCAGCGTACCAGATGGTGATGGAGGATGTGAGGATGGACTCAATGATGGCTGTGTAGAAGTGCACCATCATTGTCTTTGGCAGGCTGAATTTCTTCAGCTGCCGCAGGAAGTACATCCTCTGTTGTGCTTTCTTGACGAGGGAGCTGATGTTCAGCTCCCACTTGAGGTCCTGGGAGATTGTAGTTCCCAGGAAGCGGAAAGACTCCACAATGTTAATTGTGGAGTCACTGAGTGTGATAGGGGGCAGGTGGGGGCAGAATTCTTCCTGAAGTCCACAACCATCTCCACTGTCTTTAGAGCGTTGAGCTCTAGGTTGTTTTGCTTGCACCAGGTCACCAGGTGGTCAGCCTCCCGACCTGTAGGCGGACTCGTCTCCATCAGAGATGAGACCGATGAGGGAGGTGTCAGTCCGCGAACTTTAGAAGCTTGACAGACTGGTGACTGGAAGTGCAGCTGTTGGTGTACAGGGAGAAGAGTAGAGGAGAAATAACACAGCCCTGAGGGGATCCGGTGCTGATGGTCTGTGAGTCGGAGATGTCTTTCCCCAGCTTCACATGCTGCTTCCTGTCAGACAGGAAGTCAGTGATCCACCTGCAGGTGGAGTCAGGCACACCAAGCTGGGAGAGCTTCTCCTGGAGCAGAGCTGGGATGATGGTGTTGAAGGCAGAGCTGAAGTCCACAAACAGGATCCTGGCGTAGGTTCCTGCAGAGTCCAGGTGCCGGAGGATGTAGTGGAGGGCCAGGTTGACTGCATCATCTACAGACCTATTGGCTCTGTAGGCAAACTGCAGGGGGGTCCAGGAGGGTGTCGGTGATGGCTTTTAGGTGTGAAAGCACAAGGCGCTCAAAGGACTTCATAACCACAGAGGTCAGGGCGACGGGTCTGAAGTCATTAAGTCCTGTGGTCCTTGGCTTCTTGGGAACGGGGATGATTGTTGAGGTCTTGAAGCAGGCTGGCACGTGACATGTCTCCAGCGAGGTGTTGAAAATGTCTGTGAACACCGGAGACAGCTGGTCAGCGCAGTGCTTCAAGCTGGATGGGGAGACAGCATCCGGTCCAGCAGCTTTCCTGGGGTTCTGTCTCCTGAACAGTCTGTTGACGTCTTTCTCATTGATGGAGAGAGTCGTCGCTGAGGTGGGTGGGGAGGTGGAGGGGGGGGACCTTTAAGGTGGGGGGGAGGTGGAGGTGATGCACTGTAGCTGTAGCTGTTGGGAGGTGTCGCGGGGGATGGAATCAGGGAAGACCCTTTGTTGGGAGGTGTTGAGGGGGGATGGTTACAGGACCGACCCTTTGTCCTTCAAAGCGACAGTAGAACTCATTAAGTTTGTTGGCTAGGCGTCGGTCGTTGGTGGAGTGGGAGACTTTAGGCTTGAAGCTGGTGATCTGTTTAAGCCCTCTCCAGACAGAAGCAGAGTTGTTTGCTGAGAACTGGTTTCGGAGTTTCTCAGAGTACCGTTTTTTAGCCTCTTTTACCGCCTTGCTAAACTTGTACTTTGCTACTTTAAGTCTGTTTTTGTCTCCACTCCTGAACGCCTCTGCCTTGTCCAACCTTAGCCTTCTGAGTTTGGCTGTGAACCAGGGTTTGTCATTGTTGAAACTCACCCTGGTGCATGATGGAACACAGCAGTCCTCACAGAAGCTGATGTATGACGTCACAGCCTCTGTGTACTCATCCAGACTGTTGGTAGCAGTCCTGAACACATCCCAGTCAGTAGAGTCCAAGCACGTCTGTAGATCCTCCACAGCTACACTGGTCCACTTCCTTGATTTCCTCACAACAGGTTTGCAGAGCTTTAGTTTCTGCCTGTAGGTGGGGATCAGGTGGACCATGACATGGTCAGAGTGTCCAAGTGTAGCACGGGGGGACGGCGTGAAAAGCATCCCTGACTGTGGTGTAACAGTGATCCAGAATGTTCTCCTCTCTAGTCGGGCATTTAATATGCTGTCTGTATTTAGGTAGTACATGAGTGAGGTTTCCTTTGTTAAAGTCACCAAGGACAATAACTAGGGAGTCCGGGTTGGTCCGCTCCACACATAGTATCTGGTCGGCAAGCATGCGCTGTGCGACCTGCACGTTGGCCTGCGGCGGGATGTAAACACCGACCAGAATGAATGAATGGAACTCACGGGGTGAATAAAAAGGCTTACAGTTTATGATGTAAGATTCCAGTTCAGGAGAACAATACTGTTGGATCACTGTCACGTCGTTGCACCAACCGCTATTGATGTAGAAACAGATTCCATATGAATATTTTAGAAAAATAAATAAATTAAAAAGTCCACATGGGATTTGTTTTTGATGCGCTGAGTTTAATCAATCATCAGATGCAAAGTAGGGCGGGTCTTTGCCGAAAAGCTAGAGTGCGGTGTGATCTCCGTGGTAACGCGGCTAAAAAAAATGGATGCAAAGTTTGTCAAACTTGGAGCATGTAGATACAGCTTTATTTGAGAAAGTAGTTAAAAACAAATGGCGCTGGGCATGAATAGAGGACAAGAGGAAAAGGGTGGAGACGGGAAGCCGTTAGCACTTGGTGCCTCAAACTGAGGGAGCCGGGTGCTTCTGCAGCGCATGTTGAAGGAAGACACTGGACGCCGGCAGCGGTAAGAGCTTGCTAGTCATTAGCTAGATGCTAGTCACAAAGCTTCAGTCCGTGCACTCTGTCATGCGAGTACGTTACCGGCATCGACCGCTGCGACTGCGACTTTACGGACCGACCGTGATACAAACAATACGTGTGTGCACGTTCACTGTAGCTACGTATGTGAAGCCCAAACTGCCTTGACAAAGCTGTCTGTTTGCAATCAGCATGGCAGGTATTTAAACATAACGGCCTTGTCCCAGAGTTTAGATGTCTAGCTAGCTATATGAAAAGATAAACAGTGCGACGTTTTTAATAAATGTAAATAAAGCAGCTAATATCAACATGGACAAAATCATGAATGTACTAATTCGCTTTTTTGATGATGACCTGGCCAAAGTAGTAAAGTTTAGTTTTCACAATGATTCATTGTAGGATTATGATATTATTGCAATATGTAAACACACATTGACTCTTTATTTAACATATGGTTGGAACAAGTAAAAATTGATCCAAAACTTTTTAGTCTTTAAAAATTATGACTTTTATTATTGTGTAATGTCAGAAGGACTTTAACTGTTTTGCCAGTCAAATTAACTTTAATGAGGGCATATTGAAATATTACACTGTTGGTTGGCAAAAAATGCATCTCAAAATGCATCAGATTGATGCTTTTTTCACCCCTGACCCGTTTTCATGCCTGAGTTCTTTAAACATAACGGCCTTGTCCAAGAGTTTATGAAAATCTAAACAATGCAAAGTTGGGATTGTGATGTGTAATGTAAGTACCCACCCCCCCCTCCAAAAAAGTTTCAGGCTCAGGATTTTTTTTCACTTTAAGCCCTGAGTCTGTGATAAAGGCATAAAGATACCCAAAAATATTTTTAAAAGGAAATGATCTCGTTGTTTTTGTATGCCCACTTCAATCTTGGACCATTAAGTTCTATACAAATGGGGAAAATGGGTACATTTTATACTTGAGGGTATGCTAAGTAGAATTTGCTGGCTGTTTGTTGCCACACAGAGGCAACAAATGGTGTCAAAGAGGCCCTGGCTCAACTAGAGTGAGAGCTAGAGAGTGGCGGTGGTCAAATGGACCGCCCGGGCAAGAACAAAGCCAAGAATCGGAGGAGAAAAACCCTTTCTTGCAGGGTCTCTGCCGATACAAACACCACCACACACTTGACTAGTGGGTCATAAGTAATAATTGAGAGGGATTACTTTTGTTTTAATTTTGTGTTCTATACGTTGTTTTTTACTGCTAAGTAAACTGTCCACTGTGTTAATACTCATAGAATTCAGTTATTCATTATAATGATCAGGTACCCTGTGGAAACAGCCAGTGCACAGCTCTGTAGTCTACAGCTTAAGGTTGTCACTATAGACCACAAGGCCCCTGGTTCAAATCCTGAAGGTTAATTTTCTTTTCTTCAGTGGACATCAAGGTGCTGCAGAGTGCCCTCGCTGCCATCCGCCACGCACGCTGGTTTGAGGAGAACGCCTCTCAGTCAACGTGAGGAAGTCTACTTTAACTACCATTAGGCTCACTGTTCTATGTATAATAATAATAATACATGGATCTGACCACACAATATGCTCACATGAATTTATTGGATTATGTGATGTTCATAATCTTCAGGGTCAAGGTGCTGATTCGCCTGCTGAAGGACCTGAGGCTGCGCTTCCCTGGTTTTGAACCCCTCACTCCTTGGATCCTGGACCTGCTGGTAAGACCACAGGTCTGCTGCTTCACACTCCCCGAGTCCTGACGTGTGACCCAACACTGTCAAATTACATTAAAAAAAAAGTGATTGCATGTACAGTTTACGGCTTAAATTGCATACTTGGCAGATGTAGTGGCTAGGTGTCATCAGCTGTGATGCTGTCATAATGGTGAGCTTGGTTTCTGTTGTGTTCCAGGGCCACTCTGCGGTGATGAACAACCCGTCCAGGCAGCCCCTGTCCCTGAACGTAGCCTATAGGTTGGTTTCCACTTACCTCAGTTCTCATTTGGATGCAGACACTATAGATGGGGCATTGTTTTAAGATTTGTGTTGGACTCCTGTGTTTTGAAGGCGCTGCCTGCAAATGCTGGCTGCTGGTCTCTTTCTTCCTGGCTCTGTTGGCATCACTGACCCCTGTGAGAGTGGAAACTTCAGAGTGCACACAGTCATGACTCTGGAACAACAGGTAGGTTGGTCATACACACTAGAGTGCGGATCGGGCCGCATTTTTCTGTCAGACAGAGCAGTAACCGAGCCCGGCCCAAGTCCCGACAGGCATTGAGGTATTTCTGTCTGAGCCCAACCCGAGCCCGACGTAGTTAAAATCTCGGGTTTTTTCTCATACTAATGACACGTGTATGTTTGTTTGTGTGGAAAGCTCTTATTAAGCAACTGTAGGAAGGCATTCAGAAATGTCAACCGATGAGGCATCAGCTCACACGGGGCAACAAGCGCACATTAACACAGGCACACACTTACATAATAAGCTTTTTTAAATTTAAAATGTTCAATGCCTTATCGCACCGATGTGACCAGAATGTGATGTAATGTTGAATTTGTGTGTGTTTGTGCAGGACATGGTGTGTTTCACAGCTCAGACACTGGTGAGGGTGCTTTCTCATGGAGGGTACAGGAAGGTCCTTGGCCTCGAGGGAGATGCCAGCTGTAAGATAACCTAATTCCTAATTATGAGTATAGACTGCTTTTCTGTTTCCAAACTCATCTCTGCAATGTCATGATAGCTTATATAGAAACATTTTCAGTGTTTAGAAATAAAGCAACATGCTGGAAACCAGTAAAAGTTCTTGCATTAATAACCTAACCCAAATAGCACAAAGTTAGCTCTCCAGGAAGTGAGTCCAAATCATTAACAGTCAGCACAGGTTAAAAGAACAGCCATAAGTCTAAACAATGTGTTTATACCAAACTAAAAACCATGCATACACCATTTCCACACATGAAGTGCTATATAAAAATGTTCAGTGAGAATGCATGCACCTCACGCAGCCTTCAGACCAAGCGGAGACAACGCTTTATAAATCTGATGCGTATGCATCTGGACTATTGTAACAATATGTTGGAGGTCTTCAGAAATGTGATTTTCAAATACTCATTTTTCATTACATGCACACCACTGTTATCACTGTTTTTGTCCACATGCTGTCTGTGAAATGATTCCTTTCATGACAAACAATTGTGCTTCCAGTAATATTTGTGCAAAATGATGATCTCTTGATAACATGTTAAAATGCACGAGACTTTTAAAATGGATGAATATGGCGATAAGCAGCAGCCTAAGGCCTTTTAATCTGTGTATTTCTGTTTTTACTTTTATAAAGAAGGCTGTCTTTATACAAATTGTGCCGGCATGCACACTAAAATGAATAAATAATACTAACCAGACTGTTGTATGTCTGTTGCAGACCTGGCAACAGAGATGTCTACATGGGACGGTGTGATTGTCACTCCGTCAGAGAAGGCCTATGAGAAACCTCCAGAGAGGAAGGAGGAGGAAGATGAAGCCTTGGAGGAGGGAGGAGATGGAGAGGATGAGAGCATGGAGACTCAAGAGTAAAGGCAAGAAGAACAACTTGTGGCAGTTAAACTGGAGGTTATAGATATAGATTATAGATATCTGCGGTGCGATGCTCTGAAGCAGCAGAACCTGCAGATGCGAGCCGGCGTTCTTAAACAGAGTCCCTCGTTTGTTCCAAAATAATAAATAAAAAGAATCATGTTAAATAATAACTTAACCAAAAACATAACAATAACTCCAAACTCCAAGGCACGGACAAAGCCTAATAATAAAAAAAAAAAAACCAGTAGGCTAACTCACATACAACTTCTGCACCAGTCTACTGATGTGTGTTGAGAAAGAGAAGCATGTTGACCTGATCTGGGGTCAGACGCGACCGCTACCTGGTGACCGTCAGTCCAGCCGCCCAAAACAGCCGCGTTGTTGGGATGCACAGGTCGCCTACCTCCGCACTAACCTGGCCAGCCCGGGGAACCTTATTCCGTTCTTCGTAGTGAGTTTCTACCAGTCTGGTGATGGTATGTCGTGACGAAATGTGATATGCTGGTTCCATTATCCATCTCAATGAACCTGCAGGTCCCTTGGGTCATTTTCTCTGTTGTGCATCGAAGCTCCTCCGTGCTAACGCCGAGTTGATGCTAGGTTGAGACTGAGAGCAGGATGCACCGCCACCGACATTAACCAGGATCGGATACACTTTGTTTAGTGGTAGACTACATCATGTGAGTCGTGGCCGTGTTGTACATATACACGGCTTCTCAGTGTTTGCAGTAACTAAGTTGTTTATTTATTTTATTTTTTTTATCTAAAGTCCACGTGACACAGCACTCCAAGCTAGAATGTCTGGTTTCTGTCTGTGGACACATTTTGTTACCGTGATAGCTTCATAACCATGCAAGAGGCAGTCACGAATCTTTACAGGTGTGTAGTTGAGATCAAAATGAAGGCCGAGTTCAGGGGTAGGGGCCATTTGACAGCTCTGCCCCATCTACCTCTATCTTCTCCACCTCTGGAATGAGAGCATCCTTTCAAAGGCCTCTGAATTTGTGAACTATAAATAAAATAGATAAATGTGTACTCCAAATGTGTACTTGTATTTTAAAAAAAAAAAAAAAGCTGACCATTATTAGAACTATATCACGATTAAATTGCCCTACCCATCAAAAACAGTCACTGCAATTATTTGAAATGACAGGTGGAGAGCCGTATAAATGTGTTGAGAGATTGTAGAAGTGACTGGGTACGGTGGAGCTTGTGTTATGGTCGGAGTTTGGTTTGCTGGTCGTACAGACCTACTGTATGGGTGTTCAGCACAGTTGGCGAAATGGCTGTAAGATATGGCAATTAAATCCTAGGGCTGTATTACAGACATTTCAGAAAAGTCTGAAATCCTATCTTCTAGGTTTAGGATGACATTTAGGATTTTTGGTTTTACAGAAACACATTTTCTAACTGCATTGAGGGGAAAAAATCCTTATGTTATGATAGAAGTGTAGCTATTACCGAAGCGGCCTGACTTGGATGAATGGACTTTCCCAAGTTGGAACGGGTTAGATCACGGGTGGAAAATGTCGGCCTCCGAGATAGTTTAATCCAGCCCAAGTCAATTCAGAAAAAAATAAGATCAATGAATTTTCAAATGAGATATGAAATTAGCCACCACAATACAATAGTTTGAGTAAAGTGACAATCTTAGGTTCACTAACACGCTTGCTCTGCTCTTTCTACAGTCAGTATGCTTACCAACAAGCCTGTTGAGGAACTCCTTTCACCTGGGTCATGGTGTGTACTTCTGATGTAACCTGGACACAAACACCAGCAGGAAAAATGGTCCTCCCTCATTTGTCAATTTTTACTGTTTACTTTCCCCGTTTGGTTTTTACTTCCTTGTTGTAACATCCTGAATTAAAAACTTTTTTTATTTAGATCCAGTCTTATTTGTGCCAAAATGAAAGCAGAAGGAGCCAGGATCAAACAGCCCAGCCACAATTATAGTAATAATCAACAAAGTCACAGATTTCAGCACACAATTTTATATGGGTGTAAAATTTGCCTGATGGTATCTCTGACATATTTGGGTCAAGGTTCCCAAATGACAACATGATGCTTACTGCCAAAAAGTGACATGGGTGACAATTCAAAAAAAATAATTAATAATAATTAGATCATTAAGTCCAAACAGAATGTAACACAAGCAGTGATATTTCAGATTCTAGGTTAGAAAATATGCATTTGCTCATCTGAGTACGGGAGACATTTCAGTTTTTTCCTATTTACATGTTGAGCTGTACCGGCACTCACTTGACAAATAGACAAAGGGCGAAGACAGATCTAGTTCTGTACACCACATGGGGACAACAGAATGGGTAAAGTGTAGTCCAGATCAATGACAGGATTCTTTATTCTCCCTCTTCAAGCTTCCAAGGGCCTGCTACAACATGCAACACAATTTGGTGTAACAAACTATATTTGTCCTCCTAAAGCATTGGGTTTTGGCTTTAGAATCAAATGCTGTAGTCTGAACAGCTGATGGAAGTCACAGCTCTAAGCTACTGCTTTCTTAAAACAAGAATGTACCCTAGGTCATGTAGTGTCAGCTGCTTCTCTTTTGAAGGTATACAATTTAAAAAGCTATTTCACAACATGACCAAAAGGCAGCATGCTGCTGCCTCCATCAATTATGTCACCTACACCTTGCATGTTGATCCCTAGAGTCTCCCTACCTTACGTATAATTATTTGGAACTTTACTTGCACAGTCAAAAGTTTGACCATTTTATGAGAGTCAAGATTAAATGAGCTGCACGCTGATTGGATGAATGAGAACACACAAACGCGCGCGCGCACACACACACACACACACACACACACACACACACACACACACACACACACACACACACACACACACACACACACACACACACACACACACACACACACACACACACACACACACACACACACACACACACACACAATTATGTCACAGCTGGATGGTGTCAAAAGTGCAAGTTCAGTGTACTGAACCTTCCAACCCTAACATCAGATCAGCTACAGCAACGCTTTTCTCCTCACGAGATTTAGTTTGGAGTCTCTCATGTTCCTGCATCTCTATCTCACCGGACTCTGACAGTTCTGTCACTTAGTGGCTCAAACAACTAAATACCTGCTAGAAGGTTAAAACAACAAACCCAGTGGGTGTAAGAGCAGAGCGAGTAGAGACACGGTCACATGAAAGTTGCGTGCTGCTGATAGCCAGTAACCATTTTTGTTAAAACTGTGATAAACAATGAGGGTTAGCTTTGTGAGTGTGGGGTCTGTGCAGCACTGCTACACTGCTGGGTCACAACTTTCATCTAAAGCATGACGTTGTAACTTTGATCAGTTCAAACATGCAGGCCAGTAATAAGCTGTGAGCTGTTAATCAGTGTAAGCAGCATCTAATGCAGAGCAGAAGAAACCTGTTTGAGGATATTTGAAGGATTTTGTTGCCCTGCCACTATTCCAAAATGTGATAGCAGTCACTAGCACCTGCTGCATTTACAGAATGATAAGGGTTTGGTAGCTCTGTTAGATTCTCATCCGAGTCCTCCTCAAAGCTCCTCAGATGGAGCCCTCCACTGTGTATCTGGGTTCATGGCTTAAGCTTGAGCCAGGGGTGGACCATGGTGAGGATGGAGAGGACAGAGGAGGCCAGGCCACAGGCCCCGACAAAGCCTTGCCCTGTAGGGTAAATCCCCAGCCGGTCCAGTGGGATGACGACATCACAGCTGTTCTTCAGCAGGTCCAGCAGCAGTGGCGGGTTGCTGTACAGCACCGTCACCAGCAGGTGGAGCTGTCTGCGAAGCCAAGCCAACATGTCAGGTGTGGAGGGGGACAACGAGTGGTCAGTGGGCAGGGTGGGGCTGGGTGGCGATCTGGCAGCTCTGGAACGTGCTTCACACTCAATGAGGAGGCGCAGCTCATAGACATCTCGAGTCAGGTTGAGGATCAGAGCAAAGAGGTAGTACCTGCAGATTCCAAGCCAACAGTATCACTAGCACAGCACAGTCAGGATTAACACACGAGAAAGAAATAGTGAGGTTTTTAAACTCCATGATTGGATTTCTCTGAGTGCTTTAAATCTACTTTTGAAAAACCTGGAGAGAGAATCGTCAGGGTGTCGTGCTTAAAGTGATATCTGATATTTTGGATGCATGGCTCGACCTGGACTTTGTTACTTGGGATGTTATGTATTGTATCATGTCTGTTATCTTCTGTTTTGTCTCTGTTTTGAATTACTCGTTTGGATCTTGTGCTGCTGCCTCTCTTGGCCCGGTCTGCAGTCGAAAAGTCAAAAGAATTACATTGTATGTCTTTCTCTAATCATTTTTCTTTGTCCCCCTTGTAACTATGCAACAACCAACGTTGACATAGGCCTGCTTTGGTGAAACCACCGTGTTCTGAAGATGGACTAGTGAAAGGATCCTAGATACTTTGCCCTGAGAGTTTCTTACTAGGTTTCATGCAGGCTGTACTGGTGAAAAATATGACTTCACTACCAAGGTTGGAATTGAAATAAAAAAAATATATAGGCTACCATAAATTAAGAGTGGTTGCTCACGCTCACTCTCCTGTCCACTCATATTTATTGACATATTATAATATTAGGATTGGTCATTGAGAACCGATTCCAGTAGAACGCAGTATTGGAATCGTTTAGAGGATTTGGTTTCAAATCCGATCATCTCTTCCCAATTTAAAATGCACAAGTTTTGGTTTCTGTAGCGACCAGGCGCTTGTTGTGTTGCAGCTAGGGGTGGGAGATATTGACAAAAATGAATATCTTGATATTTTTTTTCAATATCTCGATATCGATATTCAGACGATATTTTTGAAATCCTTCTAGAAGTTAAAAGAAGCCCTGTTCGGAGGCTATTTCAGTGGTTCTCTTGGGAAAATGTACAAGCAAGATGAAATCATAACAAACAAAGGGCTCTGTTCTGTAACATATTGCACACAACCATGTCCTTATTGGAAGCAGTCCTGGAGCTGGGACAGGGCCGGGTCAGACTAGGTTCTGATAGTCCTACTTGGCTGTATAATCCTTCTGACCGGGACTTTTGCTGGGATCAGGAGTTGGATGTTACCTGACTGGCCCAGGTGAGGGAGAGGAGCAGTTCTGTATCTTTTTTTATGTTAAAGTAACATGGTCTAGTGTGTTCTTCCCTCTAGTAACACAATCTACATGCTGGGAGAAAGCTGGAGGGGAACAGACTTTAAGGACGCCTTGTTAAAGTCCCCTGTATCCCGTATCCTGTATCCAGGTGATCGCGCTGCGGTTTGTTCACTATGGTTAGCAGTGAACCAAACTTTTGCTAAAGTTAGCATCGGGGGCTATGTAGACGGCAGTGTGCTGTTTTCGTAGTAAATAAAATGGTCAGTATATTACCGACAGGGCTCCAGGTCAGGTGAGCCGTACTGGGCAACGATCCTGCAGTTGGTACTCCATTCATTGTTCACATAAATGCAGTCCTCCGCCTCTGGCCGTGCCGGAGTTATTTTCTCATCCTGCCGGTAGATAGCTAGCTCGGCGTGCTAGCGCCAACAACAACCTGGAGGGCTCCGTCAGGCAATATCCTCCGGGATGTTATGAGCCGCCTGGAAGGCTCTCGTAACGGCTGTGTTGTATCGTGGTCCTGTATTGATAAGTTCAGTGTGGCTGTACGTACTTGTATAAATATAAAAAAAAATAATAATCGCGCACCGCCATCTTTGTTGACATGAGTGAACGTCATAACACACAGGTAAGAACTAGTAGCAGCTTACTCTCGTGCGGGACGATCGTGATTTTGTACAAAAAATACAGTCAAACAAACCCCTACAGTATTAAAATCGCTACATATGATTGTTTAGAAGGTTATAGTGTGCGCTATTTGTTTTCTCTTTAACTTCCTTCAGCTCTTTTCATGTGTGGGGGGTCGGATTGTACAAATTATGAAATATTCGATATCCCAATTTTGCATATCGTCCAGACAACAATTTGGATATTATCGTCTAAACGATATATCGCCCACCTCTAGTTGCAGCCACGGAGCACAGTAAGCAGCGCTCTAGTCTGGCTTCATTTTACGTTGAAAAGGCTGTAAAACTGCAAACTAAAAATAAAACATTTCTCTTATTTGTTAAAATAAGCATGTGACCCGTTTCAACTCCACCCCTCAAAGAATCAGAATTGAGAATCGATAAGAACCGGAATCAAAAGGAAGAATCTGAATTGTTAACGATGCCCAACCCTAATGAATATGACTGTAGGAAAATCCGGGCTGCCAACCCTTACGCACTGACAAGGAGATGCCAAGCATCCTTTTTGACGCGCGGAGAAAAACAAAGTTGTAACTTATAGCCTACCATTAAACTGCAACAAGCTCAGCTGCTGCTGACATGGTCCCAACTGAACATTCAGACAAGTACAGGACTATGGCAACTTAAAGTACAAAACTTTAGTTCTGGTTGTCTACAGCTTGACTGGAGTATTTGACGACGTTAACGGTTCGTTGAATACGACATTTAAGCCACCACATGAGCTAACTGGTATGCTTCACTCCCGGGTTGTGACCCAGGTCACATCGACTTGTGTTGACTTGCTTGGTTTGAACTGACAAAAGAAGGGTTAAACACCCTGGTCCGACCTTGGTCATTGGTGTGAAATATATACACACCGTATAAAAATGTCACTCCGTTAGAAACCTTCCTAAGCAAAAAAGACAATTTGACTGCAGCCCAGGAGTCCCTTGATCAAAATGGGACCTATCCTGGTTAGATCAAAACAGATGAAGATGTTTTGGAGCTTTACATATCTTAGGGTCTAACTAATGAATATATGCACAATTCTGCAATAATCAATATGCAGAATTGTCCAGGCAGTGTGTGGGTCACCCAACGTTCTTTATTAACCCCGTCAGAGCTTATTTGACCAGCAGAACCAGCTGCCGGGACATTGCTGATGCTAAGAGCAACTAATTCAAACTCATCTAAATATTGGCAGGCAAATCAAACATTTAAGATTCTATTTTTAACTGCAACAAAATCACATGGTCTCTTAATCCCAGATCAGATTTCTACAGCTCAGATCACTTTATTAAATCTTTTCCATGTAGCGTCTTATGAAGACAACGTATCAAACGCAGGCTATTGTGTAGTTCTATTTAAAAAGTGTCACATGGCCTCAGTTAAGTTTTTACTGATTAGGTATTATTTTATGTATTATTTGAAATGAAAAAGTGCTATAAATGCATTTGTCGTTGAAATGTACACAAAAAAGAAGGTGACTCACCTGAAAGATCTCTGACTCCACTTGTGCTGGTCTAGTTTGGAGACGAGGCCAGTTTTTCCAGCCCACAGGACGTTGTCACAGGCAAAGTACATGGCTCTGTTGAGGTGGCTGATTGTCAGGCAGAGCCTCAGCACGCTGTCAGAGAGGTGGATGGCCCTCTTGGCAGCCTCCAGTGCCTCCACAGAGTTTCCCAGGCGCAGCACTGTGGTACACAAACACACATAAGCCACAACCCTTCGCCTTTGGTGCTTAGAAAATAACTTGCTGCTTCACTCACACTTTCTCGAGAGGCTCATGTGTGCTTCCAGCTGACTGACGGTTTTACGCAGTTCAGCCGCTGCCCCGCCTTTCTGCAGTGTGTAGCCCAGCAGAGTGCAGGCATACTGAGCAGCCCTGTGAGTGGACAACACAAACAAGTAGCAAAGAATACTTAGTGTAAAAAAAGTAGACCGGTAAATCAGCCAGGCCAATATATCTGTTCATATCAGCTTACTGCAGATACATCTATTTTTGTGTTTAATGTCAATACTGGTTTGGGGTCATTTAGAAAAATAGCTGCATTCAAAACCATTCACTCACTCACTATTCCCTATATAGGGTTTATTAAATAGGGAACTATATAAGGTAACGACCAGGGGATGACCAAACGAGTCTTCTGCTTCTTCTCTTCGGGAAAAAAAAAAAAAACATGAGTGCGTTGCATTGTGGTATACGGGAGTAAAATGTAGGGTACATCATATGTACACTCAAATTAGCTGTGTATTGTGGGTATTTTATAGTCTATATAGTGAATGAAATCCACAGCCGAGATTCAAAACACCACTACAAAATGGCGAACTACACTATATAGTGCACTATTTCGGTGATAGGGAATGATTTTGTACACAGCTAGTGTCTTCATTACAGAGTTAGTTATCCTTTTGGAAATTCCCTTTGTGTCGGTGTCAACTGTCAGACAAATATCAGAACAGACATGGAACAGCAGAGTGCTCCACAACATCATCACCTCTCTCTGGGTGGTTCCACAAAGGAACCATAGAAAGTAGTCCAAAGTAGTGGTTGTAATCGGCACCTGACAGTTTTACATCAGTTACTCTCCCTTTTACAGTCACCATTAATAACCATTTGATGGGGTGTCTGTTCCTCCTTGTTCTGAATCAGAAATCCTTCCCTTACTTTTCTTGGTATTTAGCTGAAGAAAACTGGACACCAATTAACACACTTCTTTACACATCCGCAATACTTTTTTTCAGCTTCAGTGATCAAACCAACAATTACTGGGTCATCAGCAGATTAGTTAGATCTACTTGCCAGGGCACAAGCAGGAGCACTAGAGACTCTGTTCAGCACTCCACTAACTTACATGATGATACAAGCATTTAATCATGCTGTGCAGCTCTTCTAGAATTTGCTCTTTCAAATGTTATAAGACCCAATGGATCAAATTCTGATAGTGAAAGGAGGCATTCAGCGGGGTTGGGACCAGGAGTTGATGCAAAGACTGTATAAGTGAAGCCAAAACATCTGGATCACCGCCTGGTGGCTGGCTGCAGGAAAGGTAATAAATCCCACAAAAAAATTAGTACAAGTCAAATAATTTATTTCCAAAGATGGTTTCTGTAATTTTAGGTAGTTCTTATTATGCCGAGTGCTTGTGCAAGTGTTAATTTCTCTGATACGTTTGGTTTTGATTCGTTATTTCATGCTGTGAAAACAGGGTGATACGTCATGATTGACTTGTCACGAGCAGATCACACCTGTCGGATGTATGGGGTGGGACTTTGATTCCATGTCTCCACCACCCAATCACTACGCTCCAAAATTACAAGATGCAGCACCTGTATTCGGGATATTTTGGCGTTACTTCCATC
The DNA here is from genome assembly GCA_025617405.1 of Perca schrenkii. Classification (NCBI taxonomy): domain Eukaryota; kingdom Metazoa; phylum Chordata; class Actinopteri; order Perciformes; family Percidae; genus Perca; species Perca schrenkii. Next base: position 35,973,469 of record CM046800.1, on the reverse strand, counting down.
TTTATGTACAGTTAATGGTTATGGCGCTCAAAAAAAAATGTATCCACTGTACAGTACAGGCCAAAAGGTTGGACCCACCTTCTCATTCAAGGCGTTTCCTTCTTTATTTTCATGACTATTTACATTGTAGATTCTCACTGAAGGCATCAAAACTATGAATGAACACATATGGAATTATGTACTTAACAACAAAGTGTGAAATAACTGAAAACCTGTCTTATATTTTAGATTCCTCAATGTAGCCACCCTTTGCTTTTTTGATAGCTCCTCAAACCCTTGGTGTTCTCTCAATGAGCTTCATGAGGTAGTCACCTGAAATGGTTTTACCTTCACAGGTGTGCCTTGTCAGGGTTAATTAGTAGAATTTTTCCCTTTATTAATGGGGTTGGGACCATCAGTTGTGTTGTGCAGAAGTCAGGTTGATAAACAGCCAACAGCCCTATTGGACAACTGTTAGAATTCATATTATGGCAAGAACCAATCAGCTAAGTAAAGAGAAACGAGTGGCCATCATTACTTTAACAAATGAAGTCAGTCAGTGCGGAAAATTGCAAAAACTTTGAATGTGTCCCCAAGTGCTGTCGCAAAAACCATCAAGCGCTACAATGAAACTGGCTCACATGAGGACCACCCCAGGAAAGGAAGACCAAGAGTCACCTCTGCTGCTGAGGATAAGTTCATCCGAGTCACCAGCCTCAGAAATCACAAGTTAACAGCAGCTCAGATTAGAGACCAGATGAATGCCACACAGAGTTCTAGCAGAACAACTGTTAAGAGGAGACTGCGCGAATCAGGCCTTCATGGTCAAATAGCTGCTAGGAAACCACTGCTAAGGAGAGGCAACAAGCAGAAGAGATTTGTTTGGGCCAAGAAACACAAGGAATGGACATTAGACCAGTGGAAATCTGTGCTTTGGTCTGATGAGTCCAAATTTGAGATCTTTAGTTCCAACCACCGTGTCTTTGTGCGACGCAGAAAAGGTGAACAGATGGATTCTACATTCTACATTTGATGCCTTCATTGAGAATCTACAATGTAAATAGTCATAAAAATAAAGGAAACTCATTGAATGAGAAGGTGTGTCCAAACTTTTGGCCTGTACTGTAAGTCTATGAGAAATTATAAAATGAACACGCTGGCTTAGTGTTACAGTAGGCCAAAATGGAGTGACACACTTATGTGTGTTGTCACAATAATAAAGTTTAGATTCTGTGCCCGAGCCTGAGCTTGAGACGATATTTCCTGCCACTATCATCAAGCATTTGTGTTTTTTTAATCATGACTTTATTAGCCTAACTGGGTGGGGAGAAAACTATGCTTCTCCAGCTTCTCCCGTAGCTCTGGGTGTATGTCCTGCACTGACTTGAGTGGGAGGTAAACTGGGCTAAATCGTGTCTCCCCCGTCTGTAGCACTGTCTTCCATAATTGCGCAACCAGACCAGATAGTCTCAGATATCTCACCAGTCCTTTAGCAGCAGATATGGTCTCTCCTATATCAACCAGACCAGATAGTCTCAGATATCTCACCAGTCCTTTAGCAGCAGATATGGTCTCTCCAACTGTATATCCGGCGAGTTGTCGGCCAGTGTGTCAGCATGCAGACCGTGCCGTGGCGAAGGACGGTATTAATTAGGTGATCGAGACCAGAAAGTCTCCTGTATGGTTCCAGGGCTTTGATTATGTTGCTGCCTTGATCTGTTACCCTCACTATTCAGCTAAGGGAGCGACGGGTCAAGGTTCTTTTTTTTACGTTTCTTCATTTGGATCAATTTGTGATCCATTCCATTCTGAATAAACTAACAGCAGTTTACATGCTTCGTCCTTGTTGCATTATTCATTAAGATCATTCTTAACAGATTTCTGTAGTTCAAACAACTCAGAATTGTAGTTGAGAACATCAGTTATAACGACCCACGTATTAAAACATTGTCTGGTTTAAATCGGGCTCGGGCTCATAATTACAGTTAAGGCGTCGGGCCGGGCTCAGACACAACGTGCACAGGCTCAGGTAGGGTCGGATCTAAGCTTTACAATAACAATAAAAAACAATCGCCATTTTCTCTTGAACTGTTCAATGGCCACGGCAAACAGTTCACTGTCTGTTCTACTTTCATTCTATTTCTATGGGCTCAACATACCTTGCTAACCCACTCTCTCTGCAGACATTACTCTGGAAAGAGTGGTTTCCATGGTAACCATGGTCAGACTGATTTAAACCTCCAATGTGAAACAGAATACCCTGATAACAACTTGAGGCCTATCCCATTTTCCTAGTTCCAACCATAGACTATGAAATATGGACATAGTCTCCTTGTGTCACCCATAGGTTTCTGAAGAAACTAAATGAAGTTCAAAGTGGGCGGCTCCCGGTAGCCATCTTGGCAGTGACTGATGTCAGCTTATCAAAATATGGGCAAAGAGGTGGAGCGTTAATGGGGCTGAGGCGGGCTGAATGAAGCCTACAGTCCATTAGTACGTTCCATTTGTACTCAGAAGTCTGAATTTCAGAGGTCAAAGTGGGAAACACGCCCCTTGAACTCAGATTTCCTAGTTAGGTCAGATGACCTTGAAATACCCTGTACTAAAAATCCAACATGGATGCTCCGTGCATCAACAGTAGTGAAATCTGTAGTAATATACAGTTTATTAGCACTTCTGTCTTATTTGTGTCTCACTAAATTAGTCGTACACATAGTCCTGTCCAACTTCTATCTGTTGACATTTCAACTTGTTAAATGGAACGCAGTCAACTCGGTGTGACGTCCTTCTGAGCTCCGGCTTCCGAGTCTGAGGTAATAGTGCGTTCCATTTGTACTCGGAAGTAGGAATTTCCGTGGTCAAAGTCGAAAACACGCCCCCTGAACTTGGTTTTCCAAGATGGGAAGTCGGACAACCCGTAGACTGTAAACAGTCTAGGGGACAACCTCTGAGTACCCCGAGCTCAAAATCCAACGTGGCTGCTCTGTGCATCAACAGTTGTGAAAGCTGTAGTTTATTATCACTTCTGTCTTATTTGTGTCTCACTAAATCAGTCGTACACATAGTCCTGTCCAACTTCTATCTATGATCATGTTGTTAAGCTGTTTGTGTGCACAAAAAAAACAGCGTAATGCTGTTATCAACTGGTATTGCTAACAATGGCTAACCTGGCTAGAGCTAACCCCACAATGAAATATCCGACTTGGTAATAAACCTGTTCGAGTCATGACTCACTCAGATCTTTCACCCGTGTCTTTAAATTAAAAAAGAAATGCCATTGATTTTCTCCATAAGGATTGGGATTATCATCCATAAAGTCCAAACCATCCGAGGTAGACTGACTACGAGCTCCGAGAATGTGAAACTAAAGTTTCTGCTCCTGTAGGAGACTGTAGGAAATCTACCTGGTTTTAATAAAATCATGTTTTATTCGCGATCTTATGGAGAAATACTACACTACAATCCTAAGCCTAACAGCGACGATTCTGATTGGTGGAACTCGTGGTTACCATGGAAATGTTAACTACACCCGAACGGCTAGAGCAAGCTTCAACCATAGAAATCTATGATCGTTTCTTCACACAGTCTTGTACCTTTGCCTATTTTTTCCTCAAAATGTTCTTTTGCACATAATCAAATGTCTTATGGTCACCATTCATCTCATAGCTGGTTGGCTTGGTTCCAGGCTTAAAACTACTTATATAAGCATTTAATGAAATGTCAAAGGAGATATTGAATGGGGAAAATCACTCCCAGAACCAGAGCTGTTCAAAAAGTGGGTGCTCACTGTTGAGCTCTATATGCTCGCCTCCTGTAACAGCAGGCGGCGACCACCTGTCACTCAAAGGGGAACGCCCTTAATTAACGATGGTAAACTTAGCTAACGTTACACCAAGCTACTATTACTTGGTTTAAGTTACTGGCTGCATCTCCCGACAGAACACTGTGGTTGCATGTCAGCCTGCATGCACTTTTTTTCAGCCTATACTCCCATTGTTAAAACGGAGAGCCCCCCCTTCCCTTATACTATATAGATTGAGTGGTATTTACACACTTTATAAGTGATGCACTGATCGTCTCTTCTGCGTGTACGCCTTAACTCATCCACCCGATTATTTTCTTTGTTTCAGAAACAAACATTCCACTCCCCTTGTCCGTTGTAAAAGCCGCTTTTCAAATGAATGAAATGTATAAAAACGTTGCTTTTTAAATGATGCATTGTATTGCTGTATGAGAGTTTAATGATTTATTTTAATGAGAGGCTGCTTTCCCCACCACCACTTTAAAACCCCGTGACAACACTGGTGTTACTGCTTACACGCCTTTCCTGTCCTGAGATCGATTTGCACAATTAATCGCAATTTTATCGAAATTGCAATATGGACTAGTGCAATATCCAAATCGCAGAGGGGCGCAATATTTGTTAATGGCAAAATATGTGTCAAACCATTCTAGATGAAGTGTTGTGGTGCTGTAGAGAAGTCCCAGCCTACACATCCTGTCCTACAGAAAACATCTTTGTTTGGTACAGATCCTCGCAAAAATCACACTATAATCATTTTCATTTCTTTAAAATTTAATATTAGTCAGTGAGAATGAGAATAATGATACAAACATGATCATTCCCTTCAATATCGTGAATCATATTGCAATCGCAATATCAGTCCAAATAATCGCAAGTAGATATTTCCCTCACATCGTGCAGCCCTAGTACAAGCTGGAGGATCAGACCAGATCGATGAGAACCGGGACAGGGCTGTGCTGTGGTTGGACCCCTAATCTGCTTTATGGACCAGGCTGGTCTGGAGGGATGGCTAGGTTTCCACGGTAACTGCCCCCTCCGAGGGTTTCAGTTGTACCAAAGTTAAAGTAAGGGGAAAATAGGACCAAATGCACTAATATTTGAAGATAGAGCATGCAGGTTTCCTCTAGCGCCCCACTCAGTCCGCTAGCCTAGCTGAATGTCAGAACACACGGTTAGCTACTGTTGACTAAAAGACAACAGTGATCTTTCTAATCCAAGACAGAAACCAAGTCAGACCAACTTAGTTAGAAGGGTCAACCTCACGTTAGCTCGGTCAAGGAAGTTAACGAGAAACTAGCCAAGTGGCTAGGAGACAAGTAGCTAACGTTAGCTAACTAGCTAGCGAACTTCGAGTGAGTAAACGTTATCTCTATTGTTGATCAAATTCGTAACCTTACCTAATGACTCTCTCCTTGGCTTGGCTCTGAGCGTTAAACCGAACCCAAGAGTCCATACTGGCCTGTTGGTCTGGGCCCGAACAGCTGCTGTTGGACTAGCTAGCTTTCCACCTGTTTACATCAACACCTCTGGAGCTGCTAGCTAGCAGCTAGGTGGACTGAGTCCTGGGAGGACAGCTCATGGATGGATTAGACACAGCTCACAAGAGATCAACTCATAGACAGTATATAATCAACTAGATCTCCTCAGACACAGGTAGGACCCGCTTCCCAATCCGTTCAACTTCTTCTTCTTCTTTCTGGTTTATTGTCTTTCTTATATACTGTGTATGATTACCGCCACCAAGTGGACTGGAGTGTGAACGAGAGATAAATGCAGAAAAAACAAACAAAAAAAACTAAATCCTCTTTACCAAATCAATTTCTCTTAGAAACTTTATAATACAGTGATAGACCTTGCCGGCTGGTGACCCCAAAAGCATTTCACTTTTCACTGAGAGTGAAAATGCTGGTGATGTGCCTTACTTAGTGTCTGAAAAAGGTCTCTCTCTGGGTGTCCTATTCCTTACAATGAATTAGAACCTGCTCAACAGTTTCTGGCTGGTGACAGTATACACAGTTTCCATTAGAATGTTTGCCTATCTTATGTAAGGAATAGTTAGGACCTGTTTGGCCAATTCTGAGACGAGTAATGATACTTTCTTCCCTACGTTTAAAGCCCACCTTCCTCCCATCACAAACACCACTTTGTATACTGTAAAGATGTCTTCCTGTGTCACTAATGTCCCAATACTCCTGCCAGGTTGTTTGTGCATATGTCCTGATGAATGATTTAACTTCCGCTTTGCTCATTGGGACCTGTAGGTGTACATATGTAATCTTAAGTGCTTGTTTGGCCAGAATATCCACCTTCTCATTTCCCTCCACACCAGCATGGGCAGGAACCCAAATGAAAGTTGTAAATAAACCCTTAATTTGCATTATGTACAATATAATACATATTTCATTGATGATATCTGTTCTAGATGATGATCTGCCTGTTCTAATGCTAGAAAGTGCAGAAAAACTGTCGGATGCAATACCAGTAAACCCTTCTCCTCTATCCACCGTAATGCCAGTAACACTGCCATCAGCTCTGTATTGTATATAAATGATCAGATAACCTTTTCTTTATTGATGTATCACTCACTGGGATATACACTGCTGCACCTACACACCCTTTTTCTGGATCTTTAGAGCCATCTGTGAAAACGAAAACTGAGTCTGATAAATTCTTTTCAACATAATTCTTGACTATGCGCCATACTGGAAGAAGTTCTGACTTATTCTTCAGTTCCTGATGTATGCTAAGATCTACACTTGGCAAGGGGAATAACCATGGAGGAATGGAGGAGAGTGAAACAGTAGAACTATATTGTAATTGACCTAATCCAATGCTTGTTGCTAGTATCACCAATCCATCCAAAGCTAAAGAAATCTGACTGGTTGTGTTCCCAGCAATCCATTAAAATTCCCTTTGCAGGATGCGATCCCAATGCCCCTGGAGATTAACCCAGTATGCCAGCATTAACTTTGACCGTCTTACTCTCAAAGGCATCTCTCCCATTTCCACCTGCATCGCTGAAACTGGAGATGTTTTAAAAGACCCTCTACAGATCCTCAGAGCTTGAGCCTGCAAGGCATCCAGCTTCTTGAGATGAAATTCTGCTGCTGACATGAAAGCCATACAACCATAATCTAAAACAGGTCTCATGAGAGCCCAATATATATTTTGAAGAGATGATCTGTTTGCTCCCCACTCCTGTCCAGCCAAACAACGGAGTACATTAATAACCTTTTTACATTTAATCTGAATCTTTCCTATACGCATATTCCATGTGAGCTTTTCATCAAACCATACACCCAGAAATCTAATTGCTTTTACTTGTTCAAGAGTTTGACCACACAGTTTTACCGTCACCGGTGCAATTTGATGCCATCTTGAAAACCAGATCCCCTGAGTTGTGGCCCCAGACAGTCTGAATCCCCATCTATTTGTCCAGCCCTCCACCTGAGCCATTGCAGCCACTGCAGCCTGTACCTTTTTATTTACAAATGCCACATTGCGGCCTCTTATCCACAAAGCCCCATCATCCACATACAAAGACCTACCCACACCTTGATCAACATGACAAAATATATCGTTTATCATAATGTTGAAAAGCAATGGACTACATTGCTTCCTTGCGGGGTACCATTCTCCACCTCATAAACACTGGAGTATTCTGCACCTACTCTAACTTGTATTTTTCTCTCAAATAAAAAATTCAAAACCCAATTATACGCTCTATCACCAATTCCCAAGGATTTCAACTTAATAAGCAGTCCTTCTTTCCAGAGCATATCATATGCCTTTTCCACATCAAAGAATACAGCAATCACTACTTCCTTATTGGTCTGTGCTTTCCTAATTTCTGATTCCAAAACACAACACTGAATCCATTGTATTTCAACCTTTACGGAACCCACTTTGATATGGAGAAAAAAGAGCTTTACTTTCTAGGAAATATGTTAACCTTTCAGTAACCATTCTCTCCATGATTTTACATACATGTGACATTAAGGCAATAGGTCTATAACTAGATGGATCTAAGGGGTCTTTCCCTGGTTTTAGAATAGGCACTGTTATCGCCTGTTTCCTCACTGATGGACGTTGACCGATTTCCCAAACACTGTTAAAAAGTTCTACCACTTTGGCTAGTGAGTTCTCTGTCAAATGTTCCAACATTTTATAACACACACACCATCTTTCCCAGGAGTGGTTGGATGAGCACCAAAAACTGCTCTTTTTAACTCAAACATACTAAAAGGCAAATCTAATGGATCTCCCGACTCTTCTGCTGCCTCCACTATTCTGGGATTCTCCATTAGTGTTCTGTTTCTACCCTGCCTGGTCTCCTCGGAAAGATTATCTGAACTATGCACTGTCCTAATTGTTTGAGCAAAAAGTCCAGCCTTCTCCAAATTGTTGACAGCCATTTTGTCCCCACTAACCAAAACTGGAATTCCATAATTCCCACGGATCCCCCCCCCATTCTCCTAATCATTCCCCAGACATCTGACAACTGTACTTCCCTTCCAATACTATTGCAGTACAGCCTCCAACATGAGCGTTTTTGATTCCTAATTGTTCTCCTTACTACAGCCAGGGCCCTTTTATATTGAACCAAAGTTTCCAAAGAATGGAGTTTTTGGAGTTGCTTAAATGCTTTATTTCTGCTTTTTACAGCTTCACTACATTCACTATTCCACCAGGGTACGTTCTTGTTCCGTCTAGCTCCAGCACTTACCGGAATGTTTCCTTTAGCTGATGTATTCTTACCATAACTATATCATTATTAAACTTGTTTATATCCACCTGATTCTCCAATTGAAGTATTCCAAAAAGGTTTGAACTTTCGTCTTGGAAAGCATCCCCGTTAGCATTTCCTAATTTCCACCTAGGAATGTTCTTTACCTTTTCAAACAGAATCTTAGTACCAACTTCAGTCCTCACAGGGTAGTGATGGCTACCCACTGTCGTATGCCTCACCACCTTCCACGTACATATACCTGCTAATGCACTGCATACAAAAGTCAGATCAAGTGCTGGTTCAGTATTTTGCGTGCTATTATATCGTGTACCTTCCCCAGTATTAATAAGGACTAAACCGTGCTCATCAACAAATTATTCAATAACTGCACCATTTGCATGTGTTCTAGTACTACCCCACAGTGAGTTATGAGAATTAAAATCCCCACACCATACTCCCCTATCTTGCAAAGATCCCTAGCCTGGGTAAACCCTGACGAACTTCCGGCAAATTTGAGATTTGCTCTGCAAGTCAGTTACAGCTGAGAAGGGTCTGGTGTCAACCAGGCTATAAGATCCCCCAACATCCTCTAAAATATCTCGACTTAATTGTCCACATGGATTATAATAATTTATTTTACCTATAGGGCCTCTTTCTGCCCATATCTTGATCTCAATTGCTTCATGACCTGTGCTCACATAAACAACTTTATAACTCATACCAGTCTGTATGAATGTTGCAACTCCTCCCCCTCTTCCAGTTTCCCATCTTCTATCTTTTCGTACTGCAGTGTATCCCTTTACAACAAAATCCAACTGTGGTTTCAGCCATGTTGTACACAAAGCACATTAGGTTTATCTTTTAAATTATCTATATACTTCTTGAACTCTTGACCATTTGCTATTAAGCTTCTTGCATTCCACTGAACGAACACCACTAGGAAGGGCCAGCCCATGCCTGAGAAACTGGTACATCATCATTAAAAATATCTTTAACCTTTTCCCAGGGAAACCCTGTCACATCCAGGTACTTTTCAGCTGACTTGACAATTATTTTGATCCTTTCATTTCTGCTATTTGTCTGAGCTGAACAGTTGATTATCTCTGCCATAAACAGAACAAAATCATTTTTACTCACAATCAAAGTGTCTTCTTTCAACTTATCACAACTGATACACTTTCCTGCATCTTTGTTCTTATTATCATTTTGCCTTGTGACCTGCTTGTCTCCTGAAAGCCTTTTCTCTGCCTCAGCAGAACTAATTCCCTGGGTAACTCTGACTCGCTGCGCCTCTTCTGCTTTCTTACTAACCTCGCATCCACGGTATGCTCAACTAGGTTCCCCTCCACAATTGCAGCACTTCAGCTTTGCCCCCTCTTCACATTTGCCGTATTCGTGCTCTCCACCACATCTGCCACATCTCTGTTTTCCCTTGCACACCACCGCGATATGTCAAAATCTCTGACACTTAAAACATCGTAGGGGAGGGGGGACATACGGCCTCACATCATAGCACATATATCCTAAGAACACCTTATCCGGAAGCCTTTCTTCATCAAAGATGAGCAGAACCGATAGACTGTCTGTCTGTTTTAATCCCATTCCGACTAGCTTTCAGACGTCTGACCTCACTTACTTTTGCATTGGTTATATTACCTTTGATACCATCTTCTGATATCCTTACTGGAATCCCTGTCACAACTTTCTGCTTTTAAACGCAGAACGCTGCACTTTCTTGTCATCTACTTTACATCCGGATTTCTTTCCCTTGTTGTTCACCATCTTTACACATGATTAACATTGCTCCATTTCTCAGTACCATGGCACTCCGTACCTCCCCAGTTTCCTTAGTGATGGCTCTAGTTAACTTTATTGGATTCCATGCGCCAAACAAAGCACCCTCCTGCATAAGTTTGACTAACACCTTAAACTCATCTCTACTTTTTTCTGCTACATTTGCTCTACGCACGCAATCATTATCACTATCATCCCATTTAGCATTCCTACTCTTTTTATGTTTATTTTTCCTAACTACATCCTAATCTACAGCTTCAAAACTCCCGCCACCACTTTCATCCATCTCCAACCCATTTCCTTCTCCGTCACTTCCCTCTGCCATCTCTCGCCCAGTCACAGTCCAGTGTCCACCAAACAGGTATTTCAGGCCTTCAGGTGCCTGGTCTCCTGCGCGATTCGTCAGCACTGCAAAGAGCTCTGTTCAACTTCTTCTTCTTCTGCTTCTTCTTCTTCTTCTTCGTATTTACTGGCAGTTGAAAATGTGAGACAGCTTTTAGGTGCATTACCTCCTGGACTGGCCCAGACCGGACCATATATATATATATATATATATATATATATATATATATATATATATATATATATATATTTTTTGTAGGAGCCATACATCGGGTTTGATTCATCTTATGAGCTTTCTTCCTTTTTTTGCACTTGTTGTGTATGTGCACACGCTTAGTGACGTCGCTGACTACTGTGGGTGTCACTGGGGTGTGGTAACTGTATTAGTGTGTGCGTGCATTCACTTGTGCGGGTTTGACCAGGTGTTGGGATGATGGCTGCAGGGTGAGCACGTGGAGAAACTTTCTGTTGACCGTCACCGTTGGTATCTGCTATTACTGCACTGTCTGAGGTATCTTTGCACGGCTCATGAAATGCATCAATACAAGTAAGTGCTGCTTCTTGCCAAGTCTGTGAAATGGATCATTAAAGACATTACATCAAGTGCAATGGTTCAGCGTGACGCGTCTTCAGTGTAAAACCACATGTCTCAGCCTGCTGCGGCGTTTGGATTAGTTTTTAAGTTTTATACGCCGCAATATATATATATATACATACACACTCACCGAAAGGATTATTAGGAACACCTGTACGATTTCTCATTAATGCTATTATCTAATCAACCAATCACATGGCAGCTTCTTCAATGCATTTATGGGTGTCGTCCAGGTCTAGACAATCTCCTGAACTCCAAACTGAATGTCAGAATGGGAAAGAAAGGTGATCTAAGCCACTTTGAGCGTGGCATGGTTGTTGGTGCCAGACGGGCTGGTCTGAGTATTTCACAATCTGCTCAGTTACTGGGATTCTCACGCACAACCATTTCTTGGGTTTACAAAGAATGGTCTGCAACATCAGTCACACATCAGTATGCTGCAGTCATGGGGGGCAAAAATGCCTTGTTGATTGGCACACTTTAGGCCCCTTAGTAGCAATTGGGCATCGTTTAAATGCCACAGCCTACCTGAGCATTGTTTCTGACCATGTCCATCCTTTTATGACCACCATGTACCCATCCTCTGATGGCTACTTCCAGCAGGATAATGCACCATGTCACAAAGCTCACATCATTTCATATTAGTTTCTTGAACATGACAATGAGTTCACTGTACTAAAATGGCCCCCACAGTCCCCAGATCTCAACCCAATAGAACATCTTTGGGATGTGGTGGAACGGGAGCTTCGTACCCTGGATGTGGATCCCCCAAATCTCCATCAACTGCAAGATGTTATCCTCTCAATATGGGCCAACATTTCTAAAGAATGCTTCCAGCACCTTGTTGGATCAATGCCACCAAGAATTAAGGCAGTTCTGAAGGCGAAAGGGGGTCAAACACAGTATTAGTAGGGTGTTCCTAATAATCGTGAGTGTATACATACATATATATATATATATATATATATATATATATATAGGTGTGTGTTCATTCCATGGCGGTTCATTCGGTCTCTTGTTTATGGCCCTTAATGTTTCAATCCAATTTTATTTATAGTGTAAAATCCTCATTATCTCAGGACACTGCACAGAGTAGGTCTAGAGTAGACCACCAAGAGCATAGGCTACATTTGGTGCAACTGCGGTTTAATGAAGTGTACCATACAGCCGTCACATGTGATGTCATGATGATGTCATACATCACTCCAGACGTCTGGAGTGTCTGGAGTGGTGTAGCAGCAGATGTTGGTTAGTGATTGTTAAGTGCTGACATGTGAGGTTTTTTTCAGAGGTGGGAAAACACAATGAAGTCAGAGTTGTAGTACAATACCACTCAAACTATATGAATATTATATATGATCAGTCAAGGCAGATGGTCGCCCACCAAGAGTCAGGGTCTGCCTGAGGTTTCTGCCTGTTAAAAGGAAGTTTTTCCTCTCCACTGTCACACCAAATCTCTCTCGTTCTTGGGGGGGAATAGTTGGGTCTCTGTAAATCATAGAGTGTGGTCTAGACCTACTCTATCTGTACAGTGTCTTGAGATAATGCTTGTTATGATTTTACACTATAAATAAAATTAAATTGAACTGAGATATAATTTCACTGTTGTGGGATTAAGAAATGATTTAGAATCTTGAATCGCTGTAATATGTAAATGCAAAATGACACATGGCAAACCCAGGGGACAAAAAGAAATTGTAAACAGTGGACAGTCAGTGATGCATGTCGAGGCTGTTGGACAGGGTGCATTTAGCAATACTTCATCAACAAAGTTTGTATTAATATGACAAGACCGTCTGTTTATCTTATTTTAATATAGTCAACATTACAAGAGCAGCACATTTTTACAATAAAATAATAATAAAATCAAAAGAACAATATTCTAACGTAGCCAAATTCAATTATTTATTACATATATTGTTTAAGTGTCAGAATAAATATTTAGTTTGATGTTTAATGAATGGAATGATGTATACATTATTTTTTCAGTTTGTGCCACCAATTGGACACTGAATATATATATAAAAAAAAGAATGATAATGGACCATCAGTGGTTTTGGTATGGGATGAAATCAGATTTGATCCAGAAATGTCTGCTAATGTATATTGTGATTTTTTATATTTAAACGAACTGTTTAAATGTCTGTGAGCGTGACTGGCCGATGCATACTGGAGATTTTTTTGTGAATCAGTACAACATCTGGGTATTTTTGGCATACTGTAAATGTTGCTTTTGTTTGCATACTGCATACTACATGGTACATTTTGGCCAAATCAATGTACTGCTCAGGCCCCAGGAAGTGTGCCGGGCTTTGAAGCTGATCTGACATAGTGGCCAAACAGTGGAATTACAACTTGTGTGTCCTTCACATGAGGCCCAAAAAGACTTTTTCCCATGGACTTATATGGTGAAAGAGAAGTTTCACTATCACAATTGGATCCACTCAGTCCAATAACATTTGGAAAGTCTAGAAGAGCCGCACGATTTAATCATTTAGTCCCTATTTAAGTTAGGGGCTCGGCCTGCGGAGGTTTCTAGTGCGCCTGCTCTATGGGCCGCACAGCGAGGAAGCAGCACCGATCGATGTAAGGTCATTTTATACAAGGAACCTTTTTGGTTTCATGCGCCACTGAGCATGCACACAGGGACTAGCACGGTCTATGGTAAGGAGGTGTGGCTACAGGCTGTGACAAACCTACAGCGTGGGGCATGACTGTTTAGTGCAGCTTTAACTCATTCAAATGAATGCATTATGATGAAACCAGATGTGGTATTGTTATAATCATTATTACTTTGATTCGGTTCAAGGGTGAAAAAGCAGTGGCTACAATCAGAAAATCATATTGGTCTTTTAGAACTTGGCCAAGGAAGTTCATTGGGAGGTAGTATGACAATAATAATCTCAAATCTACAGAAGGTCAATTTACTAGATTTCTTTCCGAGCTTTCGACCACCTCTCGCAGTCTTCATCAGCAGATACAGTTTGCTTACTCTTATTTCTAATTATTAATATTTATGTCATCAACTGATGAGACCATGAGATGTGGCTGAAAGACTAAAAGCTAGTCAGTGGACCTTGAGTTAAAATGAGTTACTTCTCTCAGAGCAGTTGGAGGCGTCTGGACCAGGTGTTGTCTGTAATGATTTGTACACCACTCACATCACATACATGAAGGCTGCTATTGCTGTAAACACGAAAGACACTTATCTTATGACAAGTGTCTCCTATGCTCACACAGAAGACACTATGCATATGCTTTGGTCCATGCAAAAAGATGATCTGTCATAATGCAGCAGCACCACAATGGGTCTGCAGGCCAAACATCGGCACCCCCAGACCTAAAACACTGATCAGTCAAGTATTTTTTAAATTTCCAACTTTTTATTACAACGCGTTTTTATACTGATACATATTCTACTGTATTCATTCTATCAAACCACAATGTGACAATCAATCATATTCATCAACCATTGTAGGGAGCAGTTGGCTTTTACATTTTGAGTGGACTCGATAGAAGCAAACTTCAGACCACAGATTTGAGGTGGTCTTGAAAATGCTTTCTTTGTATCCAAGTTTGAACTTTTCAGGAAAGCAGCCTCAGCTCTGGTAAAACCTGGATGCTTTATTCAAGCAGACATCCTGGAAAGAACTGTCATTTGGTTTTAATCATGGGGAAAAACTGGGAAAACTTTCAGTTGGTACAATTTTGATAATTAATTCCAGTTAATAGCTGGTTTAATCCAGTCATTTTTTGTAGTCGGTGCATAGCAGTTTAGATAAACATGGAAAAATGTGACTATTTTCCCTTTAATTAGTACCAAAAAAAGTGTACTTTCTAGGAAATGATTAGGAAATGACCGACCAATTAAATGAAGTGTTACCAACAAAAACTGTAAAGGTGGCCCAAATGTGAGAAGGCCCTCAGACAGCAGGGAGATTAAAACAACCGTCAAGCTGTCCTACTAACTCAAGTTCAAAAGCAGCAGTGATAGAATGAAGTTGAAGCACTGCTTTAGTTGTCTAGACATTTTTACATCAGTAGAGATGCACACACAGACAGGTGCTAAATGCAAAGCATTTCTGGACACATCATGGAGGTGATGTGGTGTGATTGTGGAGAGAAGGTGATAATCCTCTGATGATGATGATGATGATGATGATGATGAGTTGGCCATTATCTGAAAAAGCATACTTGAAAACGTGTACCTCCCTGAATATGGGCAGAAGAGAACAGATAAATATAACATCTATTTGTGTTGTCCATGCTAAGATTAAAATAGTGCAAAGCGTACTCATTCATATTTTACACTCACAAAAACACTAAGGCAATAAATAATACTACTCAGGTATGATGAGTGCTTTGTTAATAGTTTTTCTATCGCCATAAACTAGTTTGACACATTGTGATATCTTCAATGAACTACACAGATACCTGAGGGAACCACAGAATACCATCAGCTGAAAACCAAATCACAATGTGCAACAGAATTCTTCATGTGTAGAAAGACAAACTTGTGTCTGTCTTACAATCCAGTGTTGGTGCATCTTTGTTTGATAACAAAAGGCACAAATCACAAATATGCATATGGCTGATCTTTGTAAAGCAGCTGAATCAGATGACACATGTTTCCTCACACCTCTCATCTTACCACAGATAAACTGGTTGGTACATTTATTCACATTTGGATCTATATCAACAAACAATATTCCCTGTACAGCACAGTTGGATTCATCCAAAGATTGTACCTTTTGACATTGATTACAATGTACCCTTTTATTGGGTCAAGTCGGGTGTATGTCACAGGACAGCAGATCTCTTTTCTACACAGTACACTCAGCCTACATGCTATCTAAGACCAGTTCACAACAAGCGTGTTTGGAGCAGTTTCTTTGAACTCTGGTGTGTATCCTCCTTCAGTGTCAATCACTGGCCAACTAAAGGCTTGTACACACACACACACACACGTTACAGATACATGTGTTTGAGGTGTGCAGTCTGTGCTGGGTTTTGGCTTTAAAGGATAGGTTCTTATTTTTTCAAGTCTATCTTTATAAAATATGCATGTATGCCATATGTTCTGTATGTTGAAGGAGTAATGGGTTGCTGTAATCACTCCTCCTCTGCATACTGGCTGGGAAGTGATACCTTCCCAACAAATACAGACATTCTTCTGAAGATAATATGCGGTTTCTACAGTCTGACTAAGATAAATCCATGTAGGTTTTAATGCTGCAAATAATTGGCTACAAACCTACATTTAACTACTAGAACGTATCCCTTTGGCACAGCGTTACGTCCCAGAAACACTGTCTTTGGAAACACAAAGAGTTCCACTTTTGATTTGACAAACTCAGACTGCTGAAGCCTCATATTAGCTTGGACTGCATTTTTACACAGAACAAGCCCTACATCCCTCTACAAAAGTATCATTACATGGTTGGTATGGGCTGGAGGGATGCTTACAGCAACTCTCATCTCTTCCAACGTGTATGTCTTTGATGCTCATGTTTAACAGAGGAAACACAACACTCGTAAAAATAAAATGAGACCTGATTTCCCCAGTGCATGCTGGGAGGGTTCCTAAAACACCTACCTGTAACTATCATCACATGATCAGCACTTGCACATGCCTTTATTTTAAAATAGGAGCGTACTGTTATCAAATATAACTTTAATAAATCAATCCTCAAACTGCTTCCAAAGAAGCAAATACGTTGGATGTGAATAAACCAGGTTAATTTAGCCTTATAACAGCATGATGGTGTGAATAGGGGCTCTGGAGGTAGTGGAGACAACAACCCAGAGTTTAAATCAACTGCGAGGTACAGGAGTGAACACACTGTAAGAGAGGGGCCCAATCCCAATATCCACCCTAAAGCCTGATCTATGCTTCTGCGTTAAAAAGCCCTAGCCTACACGTACCCTACACCGGACGCCGTAGCCTGACGTGCACGTCTCGAAAAATGTAACTACACGTGGATGCGACGCACGTCCTTCAGCCGTGGCTTGGTAGCGTTGCATTTCCCCGACTCGTTTCCTGAAAAATATTTTCGTTAATGTGTAAATAACTATAATTTATGTTTGAAAACGGAATAAATACATTAATAAAACAAACTGATTATTTTTAGACAAAAAAACATGAAGCAGACACAGGTGATTGTATTTGGCCAATGGGCGCAGCACACATTAAACTTTTGACCTCACTTCAGCAGTAACGTATTTACACAGGAGAAGAAGAACGCAATAATTGGTAGCTGTGAGTGAAACGTTAGCAATGGATAGTTTGTTACTCCCTAAAGGTCAAGGTGTGGAGACTTCATCACAACCTGGAAATGAGACCGAGAGAGATGGTGGGGACGATGAAAAGCCGCCGGAGGAAGATGGAAAGGAGGAAGGCCGTGATGAGAGCTGAGGATGCTCACCGTCACCACCAGGGGATCGCTCAGCGGGGCCACGGTGGCTCATCTACGAGTCTAATAGGGGCCCATGCAAGAACTTTACTCTTATCTCTGTCATGTAGAAGAACATTACAGTGAACATGTGTTTTACAGAACTGTGAATAAACGGATCACCGAATCCAAAGTTATACAGCGCACTGGACAATGGTTTATTTTTAGCCCAGAAAACGTGTTAGAAACAGGGTCAGCCGTTCACCCTCAGTGGCTTATATAGATATAGGAGTCACTACAGATATGACTACATTATTTTTTACCATGGGTGCAAGTATGAATACTGTGTGAGGATCAGTGATGCCACGTAACGCGTTACTTGTAACGCATTACTCTAATCTGACCACTTTTTTCAGTAACAAGTAATCTAACGCGTTACTATTTCCAAACCAGTAATCAGATTAAAGTTTCTTATCCAAGTCACTGTGCGTTACTATTTGTCATTTTCCTTAGTAAAAATATATATTTTTGCTTTCTTCTTGCGTCTCGGGGAGTGAAGTCACGTATGCGACAAGTCCCGTTTTCAGCATGTGGACAGTTCACGTTACCACGCAGCGACACAAACGTAAACAACAATGGAGGGAGGAGAGAGATGCGCGCTTTCTAGCCGGATAAATACAGTCACTATTTAGAGTTTGTGTCAGCCAAAGACGGCAATATTAAGGTTGGTTGTACACTCTGTGCTGGTGGCGACTACGTCAAATTTGAAGGAACATTTGGAGTCTCAGCACTGCAGTCAAACTTACAGAGCAAGTCCCAGCAGGTGGAGTGAAGCAGAGAGGAGGAGGCCCCCCACCACCCAAACAACTAAAGCTGGACTTCGGTGCAAAACCAGTAAGTGGGGGAGAGTTGAAGAAGTTGGTCTGGCAGTAGGCCTACGTTGTAGAGGAAATGCTGCCCTTAAACACGGTTGACTCGCTCTCTTTGGTGCCATAATAAACCAGATCTACTACTGGCCACGCTGAGCTGCCTCACAGTAAACCGGTTGTCATGGTTATGTTGAGGCTGTAGGGGTGTTGTCGGCAGCTGCTGCATGTAACTTGTAATCTAACTCGTTACTTTTAAAAATCAAGTAATCTGTAAAGTAACTAAACTACATTTACAATCAAGTAATCTGTAAAGTAACGAAGTTACTTTTTCAAAGTAACTGTGGCAACACTGGTGAGGATGCATGCGTGTGTCTTTATGTGTATGGTTGGCTGTGTGTGGTATATTTGGTCTGCTGCATTACTCTTGAAATATGTTCGGTGGGCTCATCAGTTTTATGGTGCTGTTCTATCAGCAACTTTAGTGCAGAAAAACGTTCGCTCGCTTAGTTTTTTCTCTTATTTTTTTTTTCATTTGCTCACTTAGTAGCCTAATCCACGGCGGAGGTGGGTGCGTATCTGCGTCTGTGTGTGTAGGTAGGGCTGCACAATTAATCGAATTTTAATCACGATCACGATTTTGGCTTCCCACGATCAAATTTGCGTGATCGAGCAATATTTAAAATGCGTCATTCCGTTCATAGAAAGCTCCTTATCAAAGTTTTTGCAAAGCCAATCTGTCTGATCACGTGCCTCCATGAGCCAATCAGAGTTGTTCCCTGCACCGCACAGCTTAGTTTCTAGATGTAGACAGTCACAGAGGACAGAGTAACGTGAGGAAAATTCCACAACAGGTAGCAGTCGGTCATCATAAGCCGGTCACGATGTTTACCAGTTTACCAGTAAACGCAACATTTAGTCCCGTCTGTTTTGTTTTTCAGACAACAGCAGTGACCATAGTGCTAGTTTGTGTCTGTTAGCTCATAGCTTTAGCATCAGACTGTTGGACGTCCCGCTGTTGGAATCCTGTCACACTACACTGTTTAGCTGTCAGCATTTTAGCTGTGTTTAATCCAGTTACTACTGTGGCTAACAGTAGGCTAACGTTACCTGCTGTGTAACATGTTATTAGTGTTTACTAGCGTGACATGCAGCGATGTTTATGTTGCCTCTAATGTGGGTTTCGGAGCATCAGAGCGCAACGCAGACATGTAAGTGGCAGTGTAATAAGCCACCGAAATCCGCGTTGCTATTTCGTCAGGTAGATACCTTATGGCAAACGTGCATGTATGGAAAGTGGTCGGACAACAGCTGAAATGGCATACTCCTTCACAGTATCCTTCAATAGAGGAGGAATGTAGCACAATATGAATGTAAAAGCTGTTATAATTAGCCTGTGTGACAATGAAATTAGTTTTGGTTAAAATCAACAAATAATTGTGATAATTAATCGTGATCTCAATATTGATCAAAATAATCATGATTATCATTTTGGCCATAATCGTGCAGCCCTATGTGTAGGCTATGTGTGTCAAGGGAAACTCTAAATTTCAGAGCACCCTCACTGAAATGTCGAGCAACCCCACAGCACCAGCAAAAGAACATCTCTGCGCCGCCACTGCACACTCCCCACGCACACACACATGCCGGCCCTGCTATTCTCTTAAAGAGGTCAACGCACAGGCGCCCGGATAGCTCAGTTGGTAGAGCGGGCGCCCATATATAGAGGTTTACTCCTTGACGCAGCTGGCCAGGGTTCGACTCCGACCTGCGGCCCTTTGCTGCATGTCATTCCCCCTCTCTCTCCCCTTTCATGTCTTCAGCTGTCCTGTCAAATAAAAAAAAAATGCCCCGCCAAAAAATAGAATAAACAAAAATAAGAGATCGACGCACACACCAATGCACAAGTATAAACTTCAGGAGAAAGCTCTGTGTGGAGCCTCCACAGGACCATAAATCACGCTTAAGGCTTAAACCCTGAACACTCACTGACTTCACCGAGAGGCTACAATGGCTCCAGATGGTAGAAACGGGAAGCACTTTGCGGGGACATAGCATGTTATCTTGATTGACGCCAAAACAAGTTATGTATAATTGTTGGTTTGGGACTTTTTATTATTTTACTTGTTATACCTTCTCTACCTTATGGACGTCTTTCATGCTCTTTATACAGTGACCGCAGCATTAAGCAAAATGAAAAGAAACAGTTAATGAATGAACTGGGTGTGCCTGCATTCCTGATTTCAACTTTTTTATGTAGCATCTAAAATCCTTAATGTTAATGTAGTGTTTCTGTGTAAATGTAATATGTTAAACCCCCATGTGCCGATCCTCCTTGTTTATGTTTTTTAATACTTTTGGGCTTCCCCGGTAACTTTTTTTAATATCACAACGCTATCAATTGTGGTTAATGAATTCCCCTTTAGGCGAAGTCTGCAGAGATGCGGACTTACAGAAAGGGTGCATGAAGCGTTCAACATGTCTGCAAGAAAGCCGTCGTGCACTTGAGGATTTGACAGTGGGACAGCCCCAAGCCCTCACAGACTTAGCAGGAACGCACCTCAAAGCCTGTGAGTCTGAGTGTAAACATCGAGATTGGGCCATCCTCAGCATTCAGACTAGAGAACAGAAAGGCACTCAGGTTTCTGTCTCTGGAGCTGCTGATGGTTGTTTTCCATTAAGCATAACATTTTACAAGAAGCTTCTTTCTGCTGTAAAACTGTAGAGTAAAACTAATGTTCCACAGTAACACATTTCAGTTAAATGATCTAGTACTGCTACTGCACATCACAGCACAGAGCTTTATAAAGCTAAATAAATACAAAGCTTAGGGAGCGTTGTAGTCAGGATGATATCACAGGGCTTCATTGATTGACTTCAGCCTATCAGTGATGAACAAAGTGTGTGCGCTTTAGACAGAAAACTAAATTGTGACTTTGCACTGTAGTTATGAGGTATTTTGGCTTTGGTGATTAACACCAACCATTTGGTTACATACAGGGTAGCACTGTTTCATTACAAATAACAACAACACTACTTTAAAGCTCAATATTTTTGGCTTTTTAGTCTTTTGGTACAAAAATAAAATAACTTGAGCTGAGCGTAATAGGAGGGCTAACCAGATATCAATGCTAACAGTTTGAGTTTCAATCAACGTACAGTGAAGAGCACAGCACAGTACAAGCACAGAGATGACATAACACTGCTTTCCTTAATTCACACTTCTACATCAGTTCTGTTTTTGATAAGACATAAAGAGAACTGTAATGCTGTTTGTATTTAATAACAGCATTTTCCAGTTGCAGTTCTTTTTCACTGTGTGAGTGTTTTTCACTCCTGTATAACTTTTTACATGTCTGTGTGTGTGAATGAATGTGCTCCTACAATTAGAAATCCAAATTGCATATAGGGGAACTGGATTTCTGAAACACATCCCTGGATTTCTGCAGTGCATACAAACGTCTTTCAGTCAGAGACAAGTTGATCAGAATATTTACCTTCAGAGCTCCGACTCCCTTGTCTTGGACTTTAGATTAAAGCATTAGGAAAAACATCAGCACTTTGATGTCTGTTTGGCTACAGACATTTTGGTTGCAGTGTGTGTGTGTGTGTGTGTGTGTGTATGTGTGTGTTTGTGTGTGTGTGCATTGATTGTTACAAGCATGATCTGTTGTTTCCTGTGTATTTTTCATTGATTTGCTTTGTGTATTAATTATATAGCATATTTGGCAACATGTCTGTCTGTCTGCACACATTCATAGAATCCAGATTGGAATTTGAACATGGTCTTGGTCCTTAGTTAGCAGGCCCTGGATCTGCCAATGGCATAGTGTGCAACACCTCATCCAGAAGCTGCAGAGCGCGGTGCAAGTGGACCTCCACCCAGCAGGGCGTGTGTTTGATGCTCTGCCGGGGGTAGTCGGGCCCCCAGCCCTTCACGAAGCTGAGCCGCAGGATGCACAGACGCCTCAGGTCATCCACACCAATCCCAGCCGCTGCAGACAGACCTGTCAGTGAACAAGAGAGGGAAATCAGAAATGATATCTGATGGTGCTCACTATCAGGGCACTGCTCCATCCCAGTGACATTCACAATGAAGTCAGAGAGAACAGAAACAAAACTGGAATTAAGTGCAACAGATGACTCAGATTCGTCAAATAGCCTAGTCTACATTTTGCATTTGCATCAAATTGCCATCTACCGTGTACTGTTAATGTCGAATGAACGTGAAAGTGTCAACAACACTTACTAACTGCAGGTGCAATGCCTCCGACGCTGCCTGGACCTGGAATATTTCCTGCCACAGCAGCTGCCTGTGCAGCAGCAGCAGCCTGAGCGGTCGCTGCCTGCTGCTGCATCTGTCTGTGGCACTGCCGCAGGTCAAACACCTGAGTGATATACAGGCAGGGTTAGTTTACATCTGACCACCATTCATTCTTTAAGAACACTTTACAACAGTTTATTCACTTCCCTATTTGCAGCTAACAATGGCTCGTTTTAAATTAGTTTTTGTCATGCCACCTATTTCATTGCTGCTCACTGGTGTGTGAACAAAATAACAAAATAGTTAAATAGTTTAAAAATAGAGAATATATGTGTGTGCATGTCACAAAATGTGACTTGTGCGTGTGAGCTGACCTTGATGTAGGCTCCAGGATAGATCTTGTGCACAGCATCACCTGGTGCTCGGCCTGCCTCCCTGTCGAGGTAGTAGCTCTGTACAAACACAGCGTGGTCGCTCATACAGCGCATCCACACATCGCCCTCACCACGACACTCCAGCTGCACACCCTTACCTATGTGCAACCTGGTCACACAGGAAAAAACATCAGGACAAACAGGCGTGGAACCTCCTATCATTTATTGTATAAAAAAAATGATATGTAGCATTTTCGCCCTTTATTTGACAGATGACAGCGTAAAGGCAGACTGGATGTAGTGGGAGAGAGAGGGGTATGACATGCATTAAAGGTTGCAGTCACATGTGCTGTAGCCATTCGGCTAACGCGGTACTCTGGCATTGTCTGTTTGAAATGAGATGTGGTGGAAGATGGCTCTGCTGTCCTGACACTGTGGGACCACACCAGAAAAGATCTCTGGCTGAGATGAGCACATGGTTTTTCAAATGTGGGGTGACACATGAAAACATCCAGTCCATCCAGTCAAATGAATGTTATGTAATGTACCTTTGCACAATGCATAGTGCATAGTGACTTTACTCCAAAGTGGAAAAAGTAGTAGGAGTATTTTCTTCTACAATCTATTTTACAGAAGGAAAAATAACTTTATTAGCATTCAAAAAGGAGCCATTAACTGGGATTGCAGCTCTCTCAGGGTTACCACACATTTTCAAGGACAAAATGTCCATGGAAAATAAAATGTTTACTCTCTCTAATAGTTGGTCATGTTCATATTCACTTCAAATACTTCAAACTACAGGCACAGTCAATATATTGTCCTTTATTTATTTAAAATTGCTTTACAAGCACTAATATCAGTCTGGTACTGGCTTTGAAGCATAAGGGGAAACGGAACAGATTGTTGTATCAGCGTATTCTTAATGCATTTGATTATAAACTCATTTCAGGATTCAAATCTGAAAAAACAATGCGGCATACTACATAATATTTTATGGCTCTCTAATGACTGATATAGAATTGGTCATTAGAAGAGCCATGAAATATTAAATGAACACGTAGTAGGCATTATTCAAACATAATCTGATTCAAACTCTATTCAAACATCATTTTAGCTAGCTGGTATACTGTACATGGAGGGAGAGGCGGTACGTGGGGAGAAAATTAACAAACGTACCAAATGCATGCTCTTGGGGAGAATCGTTTGGGTCTCTGTAAGTTATAGAGTGGTCTAGACGTACTCTATCTGTAAAGCGTCCTGACAACAAAACATTGTCACACAGTGACGCAAATTAGAGCTATGTTACCTCAACTCTGCAGAAGGAGTTTACCGTTATGTTACATTACATGGAAGGGTACCACACAAAAGATTAGAGTAACATTCATTTCATTAAACATAACCAAATTCCATGACTTTTCTAAACCTTTCAAGCTTTCGATGAAATGGCTATTTTAAATCTATTTAAGAGACACACCTGGCTCTCTCACTTGCATCTGTGCGGTGGACGTTACTCAGCTGGCCCAGGCAAAAGCGATCGCCACCTGACGGGTCAACGTAGCCATCCACGGTTACTACAGGGCAGCTAGAGGGCACCTTGAACATCTCACCCACCTGAACGTCCATTTCAAAGTAGGAGATAGAGCACCAAAACTCTGGTCCTGCAATGAAAACAGAGCAAACAGTGTGTGACTAAACTGTGAGTCAGATTTTCCTTCCACCTTTGTGCCCAGATGTAACGCATTCCACCCCAAACACATGCGGTGTATCCATCACCCCAGATACTGTGGATACATGTCTAATAGGTCATTCTTAAATACACATTCATCATAAACCTTACAACCTACAGTGCACAAGCTCTACCTTTCCCATTTTTAGTCTTTCTTTATATTAACTGTCAACGTAGACAAACCATGATGTAAATAGTGATGACATATATGATACACAAGAGTTCCTACTTACTGAGCCCTGTGCAGCAATACTTCTAATAACAGTAATAAGCAATAGTTATATGCCAGTTTCAAAATACTGTATGAAATCAGTGGCAACATGCTCACAGTACATCCATTGTGGTGTGTAATACTCTCTTACCTGGATGGTTGGACACAGAAGGAGGGAAAGAAGTTGAGCCATGGTGCTGAGACCCTGAAAGCAGAGGTATAAGTACATTAGCCTGGAGCTGTAACCAACTCTGAATTTGCCAAGCTGAACCTGATGTGGACATTTGTGGGTGGTGGGAGAGCAAACTTGCATGTTTTTAAGGCATACCATAGGCTTTAAGATTTATACAGACACTATATTTGCATTAGCATCTTGATCCACCACATTCCCACTTGATAGTGTAGCTTTGAAATAAATTATGAAAAATTCATACTTTGGCAACTCCTCATGGTAATATCAAACTAGAATTACTGCCTTGCATTTGCATGCTTCAGCCAACCAGTCAAGATGCAGTTTGCATCTATGTCCGCACAGACTCATATAATATATGTAGTGAAGACTTTGAAGGAATTCAATTAAAGGTATTAAGTGTATTGTTCAGTAAAACGTGGATGCTTCCTACACACCTTCAACCCGACAGCACAAAATATCTATGCAATCACCACAGTTTCAAGATTAGTCACCAATTCAGTAGTCTCACATTGCCAGACCTATCTCAACAGCGCTGTGTGGAGTAAGGTCTGGCTACACCACACAAAGAGAAGAATAAAACTCTCTGGGTTGTTTGAATTTCTTTAAACCAATCACAATCGTCATGGGCAGCGCTAATCTCTGGTCGCAAAGACGCTGGCTCTGCTAAATAGTCTCAGGAAGGAACTTGTTCTGGTGGAACATTTGCACCTCGCAAAAGAAAATGCCACATCCAATATTAAATGAAGTTAACTGTTGACACAATACAGTAACGTGAGATATTTAAAGGTCCCATGGCACAAAAATTTCACTTTATGAGGTTTTTTAACATTAATCTGCGTTCCCCCAGACTGCCTATGGTCCCCCAGTGGCTAGAAATGGTGATAGGTGTAAACCGAGCCATGGGTATCCTGCTCTGCCTTTGAGAAAATGAAAGCTCAGATGGGCCGATCTGGAATCTTCTCCTTATGAGGTCATAAGGAGCAAGGTTACCTCCCCTTTCTCTGCTTTGCCCGCCCAGAGAATTTGGCCCACCCATGAGAGAGAGACATCATGGCTTTCAAACGAGAAAAGTGGCAGTTGGTCAAGGCCACACCCCCACCCTCCATCTTGCACCCCCCCCTCCCTCCATCTTGCCCCCCCCTCTCCTCCTCAATAGCTACAGACACAGAAATGGCACATCCTAAGGAAAGCTCATTGTGGGACTGGCTCTAGTGGCTGTAATTCTGCACCAAGGCTGAGTTTCGGGAAAGAGACTTCAGATACAGTATTAGGGGACCACTAAGGTCTATATAAAAGAGACTTCAGATACAGTATTAGGGGACCACTAAGGTCTATATAAAAGAGACTTCAGATACAGTATTAGGGGGACCACTAAGGTCTATATAAAAGAGACTTCAGATACAGTATTAGGGGACCACTAAGGTCTATATAAAAGAGACTTCAGATACAGTATTAGGGGACCACTGAGTTCTATATAAAAGAGACTTCAGATACAGTATTAGGGGACCACTGAGGTCTATATAAAAGAGACTTCAGATACAGTATTAGGGGACCACTAAGGTCTATATAAAAGAGACTTCAGATACAGTATTAGGGGACCACTAAGGTCTATATGAAAGAGACTTCAGATACAGTATTAGGGGACCACTAAGGTCTATATAAAAGAGACTTCAGATACAGTATTAGGGGACCACTAAGGTCTATATAAAAGAGACTTCAGATACAGTATTAGGGGACCACTAAAGTCTATATAAAAGAGACTTCAGATACAGTATTAGGGGACCACTAAGGTCTATATAAAAGAGACTTCAGATACAGTATTAGGGGACCACTAAGGTCTATATAAAAGAGACTTCAGATACAGTATTAGGGGACCACTAAAGTCTATATAAAAGAGACTTCAGATACAGTATTAGGGGACCACTAAGGTCTATATAAAAGAGACTTCAGATACAGTATTAGGGGACCACTAAGGACACACACACACACACACACACACACACACACACACACACACACACACACATATATATATATATATAGTACAGGCCAAACGTTTGGACACACCTTCTCATTCAATGCGTTTCCTTTTTATTTTCATGACTATTTACATTGTAGATTCTCACTGAAGGCATCAAAACTATGAATGAATACATATGGAATTATGTACATAACAAAAAAGTGTGAAATAACTGAAAACATGTCTTATATTTTAGATTCCTCAAAGTAGCCATCCTTTGCTCTGATTACTGCTTTGCACACTCTTGGCATTCTCTTGATGAGCTTCAAGAACCTGAAATGGTTTTCCAACAGTCTTGAAGGAGTTCCCAGAGATGCTTAGCACTTGTTGGCCCTTTTGCCTTTACTCTGCGGTCCAGCTCACCCCAAACCATCTTGATTGGGTTCAGGTCCGGTGACTGTGGAGGCCAGGTCATCTGGCGCAGCACTCCATCACTCTCCTTCTTGGTCAAATAGCCCTTACACAGCCTGGAGGTGTGTTTGGGGTCATTGTCCTGTTGAAAAATAAATGATGGTCCAACTAAACGCAAACCGGATGGGATGGCATGTCGCTGCAGGATGCTGTGGTAGCCATGCTGGTTCAGTATGCCTTCAATTTTGAATAAATCCCCAACAGTGTCACCAGCAAAGCACCCCCACACCATCACACCTCCTCCTCCATGCTCCACGGTGGGAACCAGGCATGTAGAATCCATCCGTTCACCTTTTCTGCGTCGCACAAAGACACGGCGGTTGGAACCAAAGATCTCAAATTTGGACTCATCAGACCAAAGCACAGATTTCCACTGGTCTAATGTCCATTCCTTGTGTTTCTTGGCCCAAACAAATCTCTTCTGCTTGTTGCCTCTCCTTAGCAGTTGTTTCCTAGCAGCTATTTGACCATGAAGGCCTGATTCGCGCAGTCCCCTCTTAACAGTTGTTCTAGAGATGTGTCTGCTGCTAGAACTCTGTGTGGCATTCATCTGGTCTCTAATCTGAGCTGCTGTTAACTTGCGATTTCTGAGGCTGGTGACTCGGATGAACTTATCCTCAGCAGCAGAGGTGACTCTTGGTCTTCCTTTCCTGGGGCGGTCTTCATGTGAGCCAGTTTCGTTGTAGCGCTTGATGGTTTTTGCGACTGCACTTGGGGACACATTCAAAGTTTTCGCAATTTTCCGGACTGACTGACCTTCATTTGTTAAAGTAATGATGGCCACTCGTTTCTCTTTACTTAGCTGATTGGTTCTTGCCATAATATGAATTCTAACAGTTGTCCAATAGGGCTGTTGGCTGTTTATCAACCTGACTTCTGCACAACACAACTGATGGTCCCAACCCCATTAATAAGGGAAGAAAATTCCACTAATTAACCCTGACAAGGCACACCTGTGAAGGTAAAACCATTTCAGGTGACTACCTCATGAAGCTCATTGAGAGAACACCAAGGGTTTGCAGAGTTATCAAAAAAGCAAAGGGTGGCTACTTTGAGGAATCTAAAATATAAGACAGGTTTTCAGTTATTTCACACTGTTTTGATGCCTTCAGTGAGAATCTACAATGTAAATAGTCATGAAAATAAAGGAAACACATTGAATGAGAAGGTGTGTCCAAACTTTTGGTGTATATATATATATATATATATACACATATAAACACATATATATACACATACACACACACACATATATATATTTACACACATATATATATATATATATATATATATATATACTAACCAATAACTATGAAAAACATCAGTACAATAGCATCCAGATAATGTTTATAGATGGTTTACAAAGTATTTATTAACTATTTAACAAGGTATTCTAGACATCTGTTGCAACTTTATAACCATCCAGACACTGTTTATAGATGCTTTACAAAGCAACTAGTAACCCTTAACAAAGCGTTAGGAATATCTGCTCCATCTATCTATGTAATGTTTATAGATGTTTTAAAAATGGTTTCTTAAAGGTTTACAAACATTTAATTAAATTAAATTATTATTAATTAACATTTAATCATTACCAGATACCTAATATAGTATATGAGGGATATAATGTGTGTAACAATAAACTGTTAATTTACAGCACTACTAATAATTAGTAAACATTATTAATTGTAATTTCATTGTTTGTTAACAGTAAAATGTCTGTTTGCTGACAGTTAAATGACAATTAACTAAAGATTAATTAACTATATACCATCTATTAATGATGGTTATTATAAAGTGTTACCTAAAATTGATTCGAATTGAATTAAAAGTAACCTTGACTTTCATCAGTTCATCCTTGAGTCCAAGTGGACATTTGTGCCAAATCTGAAGAAATTCCCTTAAGAAGTTTCTGAGCTATCATGTTCACGAGAATGGTACAGAAGGACAACCCCAAAACATAATACCTCTGGACACGGCTATCGCCGGTGCAGAGGCATAAAAAGACAGCACAGCACATGAAATTATATTAATTACCAGATCTTTCTCTTATACCACATCTGTATCTTGTAATTATTAGTGAGGCTGAAAGAAGACACTCCAGATGGCTTGTTACACACCAAGAAGTCCTGGTTACTGTTGGTACCACGTCTCTGTATGATCAATCATGTTGAGACTTTGTGCTCTGAATTCATATTTATGACCAAATCATTTCCTGGGACAAATATAGAAATATAGAATGTATCTATTTATACCACAGCAATCCCACATTTCTACAGCCATTGTACAGTATACATGATCAAGGTTATTTGACGAAAACATAGTGAGATAAATTTTCTACAAATGAATAACATCACATCTACAATATAAA
Source organism: Perca schrenkii (assembly GCA_025617405.1). Taxonomy (NCBI): domain Eukaryota; kingdom Metazoa; phylum Chordata; class Actinopteri; order Perciformes; family Percidae; genus Perca; species Perca schrenkii. The sequence goes on along the minus strand of CM046800.1, from coordinate 35,943,397 downwards.
AAAAACACTTAAATAGGAGCAGTGAGATTCTGGGAATGTCACAGAACATCATGGGGAACTCTTTTGTTTTGAAGCATATCTTACAATGGTGGTTTGGATGATGGAGGGGAGGTTGTTGGTGACCACGGCCGTTCTGCTGCGGTCCAATGGGAGTGTAGGAGGCTGTGCTGCTGCCTGTCCAAACTGCTGAATTAGAGGGAAGTAAAGAAGGACCAGTGTGACCATGTGCAGTGTCCATCAACGTGCAGTGCAACAACTTAATGTTCCTTAATTCCTCAATATATTGTTAATCATTCCCTCTAACTACATGAAAAGAAACCCTACTACATCTGCTTAATGTGTTATTAACCACCCAGCCAGATCTGAATGATTTCAAAATTCTCTGTCTGCAATTGACTGCTGCACATCGACAGACTCTTGTTGCAGCTGTGTTTGTTTGCTGGCACATAAAAAAGTACCACACACAGTCTTTAGCACAGCACACACCCCGAGCTTAAGAACGAGTGCCGCTCCGTGGTAACAGACTATTGTTAGCAGCTCACAGAGTGGATGAAGGAAGCAACACTGATGCTATGTGCTCTTTTCTTTTAGTAGTATCGTAGTTTTTACACATAGGGGAGGGGTTTTGTTAAGGATGACTGTGCTCATCGAACCATGATTTCAGGCTGCACAAAAAATCCTGGACACAGAAATGGTGACGGAAATGGTCTCCACAATTTAGTACTACACAGTTTACATGTTTTTCACATGATTTTAAGTATTTTCTAACATGTATAATGTGTTTAGAAAGAAATCACAGATTTAGTTTTACGCATACTCTAACACTGGCTATAATCTGCAGATGCTTCTGGTTAAAACTAATGGACCTGTGAGCTCTTGCACGTTACTGGTGGAAGAAAAGGATTATCCTCTGGACTCCAAATCACCTTGTTTGTGTCTCTCCTACAACCTGACACATTCACAGTATTCAGTTACTAAAAAGGTTGATGTTGCTAACTTCATTTTTCCTGTGCATGAGAAAGTACAAGAAAAAGAAAAACACTACACTACAATACTTGTATAATCCATTGCAGTCCAGCTCTGCAATTAACACTGCTTTCATGAAGAGTCATCTTCATTTTAAGTTTTTTATTATTATTATTACTTCACAGTATTATTTTAAGTGTAAAAACTTAGTATACATGTTTTAAATTAACACGCAGTACCTAACCAAGAACAGTTACATATCTGTATTTAAAAATAAAATATTTATTTGTGTTAATATCTATCATTTTCATTATGAATTATTATCCATTACTTGGCAATTGCTGAAGTTTTCCATCCCCTGGGAAACGAAACAAAGTCTGAGAGCTTATAGGAAGGGCCTCAGAAATGTCAAAGCAGCCTGTTACTCATCATTAATAGAGGAAAAGAAGAACAACCCAAGGTTTCTTTTCAGCACTGTAGCCCGGCTGACAGAGAGTCACAGCTCTACTGAGCCATCTATTTCTCTAACGCTTCTTCTTCTTTTTCTTTTAAGATTCTTTTTTTGGGGCATTTAAGGCCTTTATGTAATAGAACAGCTGAAGACATGAAAGGGGAGAGAGAGCTGGAATGACATGCAGCAAAGGGCCGCAGGTTGGAATTGAGCCCGCGACCGCAGGGCAAGGACTGAGCCCTGTACATAGGGCATACGCTCAAGCTTGTATTAAGTCCTTTTTATAGGATCAATCTCAGTTTGTTCATGTTAACGATCAATCCTCCATGCACGCTAAAGCCATGGTGTTCCACAAGGCTTGGTGCTTGGACCTATTCTATTCACCTTGTATATGCTGCCTCTAGGCAATATTATTAGGAAACACTTTATTAACTTGTACTGTTATGCAGATGATGCCAAATTATATCTATTGATCAAGTCAGACACCAATCACTTAGTTAAACTTCAAGCATGCATTGAGGGCATAAAATCCTGGATGACATACAATTTCCTGATGCTAAACTCAGACAAAACTTAAAACTTGAAGTTATTGTACTTAGCCCAAAACACCTGATGAATGATTTGACACTATAATTAAAATAGAATTGAATGTATATGTGTTTGTGTGAACTCACTGTGGAAGGCAGCCTGGCTCTGAGAGTGTTTATTGCTGCTGTATCCGTTCTGTATATGCGAGTGAGAAGGAGGTATGGAGGGTTGTTGTGGGTGGGGGGGTTGTGAGGGTTGCTGGGCAGCCTGTTGCTGAGGAGGGGGTTGGGTTGGGGTCGGAGGCCGTGGTGCCGGGGTCATAATTTGAGCTTGTGGAGATGCAGTTTGGAGACGGCCGTCACCGTGACTGCCCTGCAGGGGTAGCATAGAGCTGGAGCCAGACACTGTAAGGAGAACAGAGGAACACATCAGGCCTGACATCAACTCTCTCCTCCACCTGTGTTTCAGAGCCCACATTCAAACAAAGTAGCTGCAGCTGTCAGCAGTGATCAGCTCCCCCCAGCTCATACATATTATTTATCTGCTACCTACCCAAAATAATCTACATAGATCAACCATAATAAGCAAGTCTGATTATGAGTAGGGCCCTGTTCTGACCTGGTTTTAACATCTGTCTTAAGTGATCCGATCACAAGTGGACAGCCCTAGGTACGTGTGTTTTCACCTGTCAGTAGAATGTGTCTCCAAATGCGATTGGATCTCACTTACCCGCTCTGTATGCAAATAAACACATACATAATTTCTGTTTGCATAGGCTGGCTGTGTCTGTTCCTCTCACGTAAATGAAGTGAAAAATCAACAAATCACAGTCCGTCTATGTGCCGACCATAGACTATAGGCTATATAAAGGGTGCTGACATAAGGAGGTCTACTGACGGGCAGCAGGACCTGTGCAGGAGAAAAAAGATGTTCTTAAAAGTCTTTGTGTTCAGCTCTTAGTGTGTTTGTAGCTCCTAACTGAATCGCTGTGGTTTGAACTGCTTTATTTTACCTTTCAAGTTTGCTAGGAATCGTCAGGATGCTATTAGAATGTGGACACATGCGGCTCAAACCACCTCCAAATGTGTTTTTTGAGATCTGATCTCAATGCGTTTTTTCACTTGTACCTAGAGCTGTCCACTTATGACCAGATCACTCAGGAAGGATGTTAAAACCAGGTCGGAACGGGGTGATAGTTAACCATTACAGACAATAGAGATAATTAAGAGCTGACCTTTGGGTGAGACAGGCAGGTTAGTGTATCTGGTGACAGGTGGGGGTCCATGGGGCTCAGAGGACAGCTGTGGGGGAGGCAAGGGCTGGCCATAGTGGTCTGGAGGAGGAAGCTTCAGGGCCGCTTGGTGATCAGACAGAGGCATGCCAGGTGGGAGTTCCATCTGTATACAGTCATGAATGTATTCCTCTTTGATCAGGCCACCTGGTGCTGCTGCAAGAGGCAAGAAGATCAATAACTATGCTGTACTGCAGTGATTTTAGTGTGGGACATGAGCTTATAAAAAAATATCAGTCATCAGAAGATTTGAATACAAACAACCTCGGAATATCATTGGTGGACATTCATAAACTATCATTGGTGCTCAGGCAATAAACATTCAAACAACCTAATGGAAAAGCATGACTGGTTATTGATATTCAAGTCATTTTGGTTCTAAACTGCTGATTTGTGTGCACTCATTTTTTAGCACCTTTTAAACAGTCCTTTTTTTGCACAAACTCAGTTCATGGTTCAAAAAAGTACACACAAATACACACAATTATAGCAAAAATATATAAGAAATAACACCTATAATATAGTCTATTTACATGTGAAGTGATTTTATCCCAAATCATTTCATCTGTAAATCACTGACAATATTAATAATTCAGTTTAAAAAACGTCTTTCAAAAGAACATGTCATGGTGTACAGACATACATTCGATGTTGTGTGAAAGCCTTGAACCGCTTGTCTCAGCTTGTCTCTAAATAGTTTGGGTTCTACACATGCTCAGTTGGTTTACTGATGGATAGACAGACTCATTCTCAGAGTACCACATGCATGTATTTCTGATGGTTAGCACAATGAATATCAAAACTATTTGAATTAAAACATATTTTATTTCTTTACAGAGCATTAAGATGTCACAGTGAAGTTGACCTTTGACCTTTTGGGTATAAAATGCCATCACTTCATTATTATATCCTGTCATGAGTAGTGTAGGAATTCTTGAGTTATGGCCACAAAGCGTTTTATGAGGTCACAGTGACTTTTATCCTCCAAAATCTAATGAGTTCATCCAAATTTGAAGATAGTTCCTCCAGGGGGTCCTGAGATAATGCGTTCACAAGAATGGGACGTACATACAGACAACCGTCCACGGCTGTCGCCGGCACAGAGGCATAAAAACACCATCCTCACAGTGCTTCCTGCTCTGTCCAGATGTGAGTGACCACGCTGCAGCAGATAGATGATAGCATATTTAACTCCATAACTGTATATATACACAGGAAACTCAGGAAACAATGTCACTTTTAAAATAAAACAACTGTTCTTTTTATGTGTTTATTTTTGCACAAAATTATAAATGGTTGTATCATTAAGAGTATCTATAAGTATCGGTATTGATAACCAGTATCGGTATGGATAAAATCCAAACGCATTCATAATACCCATCACCACTGCCAGGCCTCTTTAGAAGACTAGTGGCAGGTCCTGAGTGGATTGATTCTAATGGAATAAGTACTATAGTAAGTAAGTAAATACTGGACCCATTTTTCACAAGCCACATATATCACAAACATTCTGACACTAAAATGCCATATTTCAGACGGACAAATATAGCGTCAGATTGATGCGATATGTCGTTAGCACGATAAAACATGCTCATGAGTAAATTATATTATTTCACACGCGAGATATTAAGAGCCACTCGCACATTAAGTCCTTGCGCACCAATTCAACAACCAAGAGTTGTACAGTCAGCTGCGAGTGAGAAACAAAAACATGGGGAGAGGCAAAGAATGTATAAAACTAAGCAGCAAGCGCACACAGGTGCCAGCACACACAAGAGGGCCTACGCGCTCTCACAGGTCACTCTGCTCTATAAGGTGATTCCTGCTTGCGCGAATGGACCTTTGACAATTCTCTTGTTTTCAACTCCCAACTCCTCAGTACACACAAATAGGCCTGTCACGATAACAAATTTTGCTGGACGATAAATTGTCCCAGAAATTATTGCGATAAACGATAATATTGTTGTTGAGAGACCATTTGCATCTAATATAATGATAATGGCATAATAATGCAGGTACACCTTTTCAAAGATCAATAAACTTTTATTTCTAAAGAATATTTAACACTGGAACTGGAAGACATTTTAAATATCCACAATATGTCTTTGATCTCCTTTAGTATGTTGTCTTTGTCTTTGTCTAGTGTTTGCCGTTTGTGACCCGTATGTTCTCCCAGGTAATTCATAGCCTGCTGGCTGTCAAACGTTTGCAGCATTCCTCGAGTGTTTGTGCGATAGACTACAGACTCTCTACTACATTTTACAATTATTTTACACTAAATATTACATTTAAATAATATATAATTAATACATTAAATCTATCTATGTGGCTATATCTGCCACATGGCGAGTAAATGTTTGTAGCAAAATAGTTCTGTTTTTCAGTCTTCATTTTGGCGAAGGTGCGGCTTCTGCTCCTCTGCAGGTCGGCGCTTCATGGGGGCGGGACGACACACACAGACACACACACACACACACACACACTGGTGCAACTCTGACATATTTTCCACACTCCGTGTCCACGGACAGCTGTAGGCTTGTACCGTTAATGTTCTGTGCATTGTCGGACACATGCAGCCACTTTCCTGAAACCGCTTGCGAGACTGACACAAGTCCACGCGTGTATTTCCGAGCCTAGTACCCAAGGGCGTAAATCCCAGGGGGATCGGGGGGGTCACGACCCCCCCCATCTAAGGGTTGTCCCCCCCTAGAAATTTCATTAAAACAATGCTGAGTATTGTAAATAACATAATGATGTACACTTAACTATCTGTGTAAGCAGTAAAACAATACAAACCCCCAAAAGTGCTTTTTAAGTTTAGAAACATTTTGAGTCCCCCCTCCCTTGCCTCAGAGTGGTTTGGTCCACTGCATGTTTTAGGATCTGCGCTACACTCACGGTGACAGTCACATCGGTAGTGACAGGAATGTAGTAAGTAGACGGTTCAAAGCTGTCTTATTCACATTAAACATCAGATTAGGTTTTTCTTTTCTCATATAGAAATGATGCTGAGTAATTAATGAATTAGTCATGACAAAAAAGTTTGCTATGTTAGTGTAATATAGTGTAACGTTACCTAGCTTGTTGGATAGAAATGCACCCACTACAACTAACGTTACCACGGCGATAAGCCTTACGTTGTGTGTGAACTTATATTAGGGTTAATTTTGGAGATCTACAGTTGTTTTTTTGCTCAATATGAAATTAAGTGGCTGATCAGTTAAGTATATATCCTCTGTCCCAGACATAACCTAATATTTATGTGGAGGACGCAAGATCTTTTTTATTGAATCACGAGAAACACTGAAAAGAAGGATAATGGTACAGTCTCCATGCTACACTAATGATAGTATTAAGGTTTTCCTCAGTGTACGCATGTCTTCTACGAGTATAATTGTGGCTGTATTATTTGTGTCCCCTTCAAAAATTGCTCTTCAGAAATTTTATGTTTATTGTCCCCCCCTACTGTTAGATCAGATTTACGCCCTTGCTAGTACCCTATATGTATCTAGTACCCTATAAGTATCTAGTACCCTATATTTATCCGAGCCTGTCCCCCCTCCCCGCCTCCACCTGCAGGTTGTCAGCTGTGTGGTTTGGAATGAAAGAGAGAAAACGGGACGCCGAGTAACACGGTGGATATCGCTCATATACTTTTTTTTTTTGACGGCGCCTTAACTGCAAAGTGCTAACGTTTCTCTGTCTCTCTCTCTCTCTCTCTCTCTCCATCCGGAGTCCCGCCCACACAAAGACCATGCGCCTGACAAAGAGGGTTGACTCCTCGTTATGCTAAGGATCCGAGAGTGGTCCTCCAGTCTCTCTGGTAGAGAGAGACGAGGAAAACAAACAAGCATGCAAATGGAAATTATCGCGGCCAGAAAAATTATCGAGCTCATTTTTTTTATCGTGCGATTAAATGATTTATTGACTATCGTGACAGGCCTACACACAAAGTATTGGAGGTTATTATGAGCAACTCCCACACAAAAAAAAAAAGATTTATTAAACTTACTTATTAACCTTGTTCTACTCTCTTTATGTTATGGCAGCCTTCAGTTCAGACTTGACTCACATGCTTATTCCAACACAAGGTCATCACATTCATGTAACGATATAGGTAAACGCTAATTTTCATCCATAGTGCCTAGGTGGAGGGCAGGGAAGCAAGAAATGGAAGTTTACAATATCTTTTAAATAGGGCTGGGCAAGTTAACACGTTATTATCGCGTTAACTCATTAATTAATTAACGCCGACAATTATTTT